>JAVIWB010004100.1:0-70000 GCA_031893035.1 Dermolepida albohirtum | reverse complement strand
ACTGATAACACATCAACATTTTACTAGGAAACGAACTTGCTTCGTCAATCTTCAAAAATCATACCATGGATAGAATCAATGTTTTCCGGAGTGGTCACAGAAACTGTCGGTGCTCATCTTTGATATATGATTTTCATTCTTTAAATTTCGCAATCTAATTTTTAATAGTAGTATGAAGCACACTATATCAGTAAGGTTTCTGTCATATCAGCAAAAATTCCTTTGCTCGATAACTTTTTACACATCACTATTTTTCTCAGATATGCTGTTTTCAAATATTCACTGTGTTATCACCGTTCAACTTAAGGATGTCAAATTTTGACAGCTTATATACAAGACAGCATAGTTATTCTACTTTGTCTGCTAGAGTATTAGCTAGTAACCTTACTTGTGTAGATGAAAAACAATAAAGATTGGAGAAAAATTAGAAGACGTTTATAATTTATTTTTCTTTATATGCCAGCCTTTAGCGTTGGTTTACCAATTTCCAGTATTTCAGTAATTTTTATATACTAGAATCTATGCCGAGCTCTGTTGTATTCTTTTTCTAGTTTTAGAACTTTAAAATAGTCGGAATTTTTATTATTATTACTCCAGCAATTTTTTTTACGATTAAAAGTGTTATTGAGCAAGCAAAGTACCCTCAAACCATTACCGCCTCTGTAAACAACGTACATTTATTCGAGATTTTTTCACCTAGCAGTCCGCTCTTATTGCCAAAGGAAACAAATTTTGATTAATTGCTCTATAAAACTTGTTTTCTTTCGATACCGAACCATTTTTCTTAATCATTTGCCGGGGCAAGACGTTTGTTTGTGTTAATGAAATTTAGTACCTACATAATATAATTAAATATCCCGCGAACAGGGTTTAAAAAATATAACTACAATTTTCTATAATCGATATATTTCTCACCATTTTCAAAAAATTTCAACCTGTCTCACAGTATACCGAAATTCTACAATATTTCTTATAAATTAATAAATATTCGTTTGCTAAATTAAGTATTAGAAAAAAAAATGTGTTTTTTGATTCTAATTGTATTTTGATTATATTACCTAAATAAATTATTTTAGTATATAAGAGTGTACTTTATCGAAATCTTTCTCTTATCAAATTTGGTGTGAATCGGCACGAAATTTCATCTTGCACGGTGTTCAGAATGAAAAAAAAACCTCAACTCTCTACCCCGTCAACGTAGTAAATATCTAATCAATTTTATTTTGTATCTATTTAGCTTTGCTTTATGCAAGTAAGTAAATGTATTACATATGTACATACAAGGAACAGCAAATAAGTTTCAAAATGAAACAAATGAGTTAGGCATTTAGTTTTTTATTATATTTTAACACATTGCACTTCAAAGCACTTGGATCAACGATGCTGAAATGTTATTAATCAATTTTTCTAATGGGCTTTCTCACGATTCTTGCAATACTACTCCGTAGTTGCAATAAGAAGTTCATCTAACCGAGCCTTCTTCCTGACAAGAAATTTCAAGCAAAAATCACTTGAGATGTCACGAATCGGTTGGTCTAATCTCAGTCGATTCAATTTTTCCAATCGAATTTCGTGATGAAAGAAAAATTTTTCTTCCAAGAGATTTTTCAGAAATTTCTTTTTCGTTTTATCTTATAGGGCAATACGAAAGAGCTTTTTGAAAGATAGTCTATTTCATCTTTGAAACCTAAAGTATTATAGTCATTATCTTACCCGCTTATTTCTTTGAGAGAAAGGTATTATGATCTGTCAACTGCTGAGATGACTGTCTAGATTCAGGAAAATATTGGTGAAGCTTCAACAAATGTAATAAGTCTTCGCATGAAACCAGTTTGGTTCTTATTCAATAGCTCCATATTATGAATTAACATTCTTTTACTTCTTTGATCACAATTCAAGATTTAGGACACCGATCTAGAAAATGTTGTCAATTTTCCTGTGATTCAAAACAATATAATTAATTTTATTGATGATTTCTGAAATTTCTAGTGATTTTTTTCGCCACATCATCTTAGATGCTAATAACGTATAAATACAAACGCATGAGTGGTGCAACTCAGCAAAAAATTATAAGAAAGAATCATCGTCACCCAAACATTATTGCATATCTGCCAAAATATAAAGGTGTTTCAAATTGCGCGGTTTTTTTAAAGAATAAATAAAATATAGATGGCGCACTGAATTTGTCTGGGTATGTGGGTATTTAAAAAGTGTGATGTATGAAATTTATAAAAATGGCTTCGTACACGGTACAACAACGTGTTCAAATTGTTGAATTATTTTATGAAAATAAGCATGCTGTGAAAAGAGGGGTTTATAAAAACAATCCACAATTATTTCCTGCTTTAAAAGATGAAATTATTCATGTCGTTGGCGAGATAGAGCCTCAATTATGTCAAAATGTCATTGAAAATTTTAACAACGGACGTCTATGGAGTTGCAAGAGGAGGCCATTTGGCAGATATTATTTTTCGCATATAGATGTCATAACTGATGCTTCACTTTCCAATAAAAAATTTTTGAAAGTGAATGCAAACTATATGTTTTATTTATTCTTTTAAAAAAACGCGAAATTTGAAACACCCTTTATTTATCTTTAAATTTAAATTATCTGTCACACATACACCTTGCGCGATAGAAAAAAACTCAGGGCATATTTAAAGTCATGGTAAAAATACCTTTATATTCACATATTTTACCTTGGAAACTAATGTTACAGTTGTAGATATAGCATAAAAATTTATTATTAATTTATTATGTTATAACTTATTGTCTGTGCGCAAATAACTTACACTAATTGAGTAGTTTTATTACCATTGCACAAGTTTACAATAATATGAATATGAATCTATAATGAAAATATAACATTTAGATAATTAAGTACAACGATATTGAAAGAACGGGAAATAATCGAAAAGTACATATAATATATCAATATGTTTGTTATTTTTACATGACTGCTTCATCTCCATCGTTAATAATGCGCTAGCGCAACGCAAGGTGTTATATAAACGAAAATTATATATAAATTTATAAATACTGTATAATAAAAGAAATTTGATATTGTGAAGTTTAGTAAAAAAATCTCTTAATCATAAAAAATCTTAAACAGGCAAGTTGTATCGTAATACGCAAGAATTGTTAACAGACGTAATCAACCTCGAGGGAACAATCTTTCACACATTAGCTCGTAAGAGATTCGAACTCTCCGTACATAATCACCTACTTTACACGCCCAAAAGTCTTTACCACTACAACAACACGACTGTGTAAATATTAGTAACATAAATATTCATCAGCTACTTGATTATTTTAAACGAATAAGTATCCGATGAATGAAATAAAATCAATAAAATGCAATGAAATGAAGCAATTAAGTTTCAAAATAAATCGGATTTAATTTAACTAGCGGTTATTACTGCGTTCCCAAATATATTAGTGATCTAAGGCAGCTTAAAGTTCTTATTCGCTTATATTGGAAGTAGTGATGTAAATTGAAATAAAATAAACAAATTGCCCGAACAAGCCGATGGGTGGCGAAGTAAACAAGTAAAACGCTCTTTTATCGACAGTGTTTTTTTGTATTTTTGTTGTTGATTTGGTTGTTTGGGTCATGAAGAGAGAAAAGCAATATTCATTTATGTTATTTCTGTTAGGTTTGTGTGTATACATTTTTCTAATTGTAATAGCAACACGAGAATGCAAAAAATTGCAGTCATGTATTACAACATTATCCAGTTCCTCAACTGCCAATTCGCAATGAAAACAAAGAGTCAAAGTAATATCGATTCTGATTTCATTACATGTACATCTCGCGAGCCACATTTAATTACTCAGTTCGAATGAAATAATATGGTGCTTGGGCGATGTTAGTGATGAGCACGACGAAGATATTTTGAAAATGGAAGAACTGTACCAGGACAAATGAAATCCTGTAATGTTTGCAGATTACTGTTGGACGTTAAGAAGGGAGGCTGTGGATGTTACTTATTAGAGACAATGCGACGTTTCGTTTCCCTTCTAATTGTAATAATTTGAAATATACATTAAAGTATATCATACTATCATACATAGAAAAACGTTTTCACTAAAATCCAAATGAAATTATAGCTAACTTGACCATCGACTCTTTATAAAAACAAATGTTTCTACATAAGTATGTTTTTTATAAAAACTTGTATACGTCACTTGATGGCAAAACCAAAAGTTGAAATTTGTTGGCTAGTGTTATAGAAGAAATGTATTGCTGTTAAATATTATGTTGTCTGGAAAACATGGAGTATTTTTGCAACAATCTTTACATTTCTAAATTCATTTTGCAGGAAAAAAAATTGAACGATTTGGTTAAGTGCTTGAAATTTTATGAAAAGGTGAAAATGGAAAAATAAAGTGTTTTACTCTTTTACTTTCGTAAAATAAAGTAAAGTTTAAGGTGACAATATTCTGCAATAATGTCAATGCCAACGACACGAGGGCGGTCCAAAAAGTACCCGACCCAACAAAGAAAACACAAAAATTTTGCAGAGAAATATATTTGTTTTTCAACATAATCTGCTTTCAGCTCTATATCCTTTTCCCAGCGATGTTCAATAAGTTCGATGCCCCTTTCATAATAAGAACTGTCTTGCTCCTCAAAATAGCCATTAACTGCTGACATTACTTGTTCATCGTTGGAAAATCTTTGATCACTGAGTCATTTTTTCAAGTTTGGGGACAGAAAATAATCCAAGGGGACTAAATCTGGTGAATAGGGTGCATGAGGTAGGAATTCAAACTTTAATTCATTAATTTTAGCCATTGCAATAACGGGTTTGTGAGCTGGTGCATTGTCTTGATGAAACGACACTTTCCTCTTAGCCAAATGCGGCCGTTTTTGCTTGATTTCTTCGCTCAAATGTTGCAATAAGTTCGCATAATACTCGCCGTTGATAGTTTTTTCTTTTTCAAGATAGTCAGTGAAAATTATTCCACACGCATCCCAAAAAACTGATGCCATGACCTTGCCTGCAGATGAAACGGTCTTCGCCTTCTTTGGAACCGGTTGTCCCTTTTGAGTCCATTGTTTCAATTATTCTTTTGTCTCGGGTGTGAAGTGATGAACCTATGTTTCATCCATGGTCATGAAACGGTGCAAAAATTCTTTGTTGCTGTAAAACTTCGCTAAACACTCAAGTATGAGTATGAACAAACGCGGCACACATCTTGCACACAGGTTTCTCTTGTCCAAATTTTCAGATAATATGCGATGTACCGCACTTTTTGAAATGCCTACTATGTCTGCTAGCTCGCGTACTTTCAGTCGACGAACATCCAGTATCGCTTTGTGGATTTTCTTCACCATTTCTAGAGTCGTCACCTAATTTGGTCGACCACTGCGACGCTCGTCTTGGCGGCTCGTATGGCCTCGTTTCAACTCTGCGACCCTATATTTCACTGTTGTAAACGAAGAAGCAGACTTACTCAGAGTAGAATCTGGTTCAGCTTTTATATCGGTTGGGCTGAGAACTTTCAAATAAAAGTATTGTATCACGTAACGATGACCAATTTTCTCAATTTTTACAAATTCACTCAAATTCACTGAAAACGTTCACTATTGATGGCTGCCAAATAAATACTAAACAACGTGGCAATTTCAAACTTGAAACATATGCTTTATAGATTATGTACTTTCTAATACAGTGATATTTTTCAAACAACTACCGCCATCGCTAGATCAGGCCGGGTACTTGTGGGTCACCCTCGTAGTTCATGAAATTCCGTGCTACTTATTCTAATCTTAACAACGTTTCTGGATCATTGAGGGGCAAGTCGATGACACTAAAAGTTGCAGAAACGTTAAACATCCTCACTCAAACATTCACTACGTCATTAAAAAGTTAGAATATATGACCAAACTTTATATTTGAGTTCCTCTTGTTGCACGTCGCATATTTGTATAATAATTTTTCTGCATTATGTTTTTAAATTAATTTATTTAATTTATATACAATTCGATTTTAATGCATAAATTATTAAGATATTCTTTGTGTTAGATTTAGATGTGAAATCTTTTTGTTTTCGTCACGTTTTGTCGGCTGTAATAAAACTAACTGTTAATATTTTCCAAGAATGTCTTTACGTCGGTCCCTTTCTTGGAATATTGTCAGTAATTTTCCATTGACTTACATTGAATGTTAATTCTATTTTATTAATTTCTAATTCACACATTAATCCTTTTTTTACACAGAATACAAGTTAATTACTCTGTCCAAAGATGTACCTGTTTTGTAATTATATTCGATATATCGCGCTTTTAATTCATGCTTATTTTAGCGCATCTACTATCTCATCTTTCATTGGTCAAATCAAATATGACTAGCTCCTCCGCGCTTCGCCTTGCGGTGTTTTTCTTAAAAGCCCTGCTTGTAAGAAGAACGCTCTCTTCTACTTCAGCCATGATCGAGGCTAGTTCTTTTTCTAAGGTAAAACACATGCTTGTTCTGTGAAGTTTTTACCGTATCCGTATATGTAATAGTGTCCACGTATTCATTTGGCGATCGCGAAATAGTTATAAGTAGCATCCTGGTTCAAGATGTGTACACGCACACATACGCAAGTATCTCACGTATCGTTCCATACATACATACATATTTTATTTCCACTAATAATCTTCCTTTCAGGTTGACACACATCCTGTACTTTCGATGCTCATTGCAAACTATTATTAACTATTAGCTCCTGCAACTTTTCTACTTATTTGCATTTATTGCAGCACTGAAGCTAGCCGGACGCACGCTCCTAATAAATTTAATTACCACCACGTGAAAATAAATATTAAATAATATTATCATTTTATTTATTAAATTAATCAAGGAGGCAATAAATTGTCCATTTAACCCCTTAGCACACATACATCAAAGGTAGAAGGGAATACTTTGAACTCAAAAAACAAAAGAAAAATGATCTTTTTCTTGTGCTACTGATAACGAACGACAATGGTGGGATTTTAAAGGCGTCACATTTTGCAAGTTCCTACTAAAGAATAAAACGATTTATTAAATGCATTCAGAGCTCGTTAATCGTAAAGGAGTGATATTCTATCAGGACAACAAAAATAATTAGATCTTAGATGAGCTCTGCTATCACACCTACCATACTTATCGAACATTACACCTACAAACTTCCTTGCTTTCTCTTCAAAATTCTGTAAATTGTAACGTTTGTAAAGCTTTTCGTCGATAAAGACGAATCCTACTACGAACGAAAAATTATGTATCTCGTCGAAAGATGGTAAAAAGTTATCGAAGAAAACGGGCAATATTATAATATAATATTCACCCTTCTTATAGTAATAACTGACTGAAAACCTACAAAATTGAAAAATTCATGTAAGGTATTAATAGGATGCTATGCATGTTATAAAAATGTTGTAAAAATAATAATGTTACTTGCACTGATTAAAAGAAAGGGGAGTATCAGTGAGCATGTACACACAAAATTAAGCTTTTTTCTAGACTATGGAATACTAATAATCCTTGTATTTTTGTCACATTGTACCATGAATTTCGGAGAAGACTAACTGCTCGGAATGCATTAGAGAAGTTTGCATTATCTGAACAGTGAAATGGTGATTTGCAAAAGTTAACACAAATTGAATTCCATAAATCACGATCACCTGTTCAGTAAACACTTCACCTAAACTTGTAACAATATGCAAAAGATGTTCACTCATTGAAATATTAAGAAGTTTAGCCACACTTCAATATTGAATATACGAATCCTTGTTAAGTGAGCAGAATGTAAAACAGAAACAAGGCAAGAAACAACATTGACAATTGGTCGGCTTCTTAAAAAAAAGGAATATGTATCAGTGTGGTGAGATTATCAGAAAATTTTCTTCTTCCATTACTTCTTTCAATGAAACCATTAACAGATACAGAGTCTTGACTTCAATAGGATGGGATAAACCAGACATTTTAGAGAAGGCGTCTAAATATGCCTATCGAAAGGAGCCAGAGCTTCACGATAATGCAGAATCGAATACAACAATACAAATTCAACTGCAATGCTGGCAAGCTAAAGTAGATTATTCTAATTTAAGTGTGCATAAATCATACGCACAGTCTTCTAGAGCATGTTCGAAAATCCTTGCGTAGTTTCCCGGTCGAATTTGAGAATAAAAATTTTTCGATTTTCGATTTTGACCCGTCACCGTATCTCACTAATGGAAAAGCTCCCGGTCACCATTCCTACATGACCGGATGCATAATAATGCCCGGAGTTGACTCGTTTAAAGCGCAACTTGTTGAAACGCTCAGTTCCGGAGTTATGGATGAAAAACCGCAATTTCTCATGGAAAGAAACGCATTTTTGCCAAAATTCAAGCTATCGTGGCGGCCAAACTCTCGAAGAGTACTTTCATCTGGTGAAAAGTTCGTGGTGTTCCGATGAAAAATGTGGAAGTTATGGGCGTTTGAAAATTTTGGGTTATTTTTAAACCAAAACTATTTTAATAAAAATGTTATTAAAAGATACCTTACTTTAGCATACTCTTTAATGTGAAAATTCATAGCTGACAATCTAAAAATTCAAAAAGGAGAAAAATACAAATTACTCTAACATAGAAAAGAAATGAAAGGTATGGCTTGATAAAAAATGCAAGCGGCATTTAAATTAACTTATTTGTTATATTTTGTTTAGCTTAGGTGATAGTAAAACAATCTCATTCTTAACGTTTTTTCTTCTTTTTTAAAATATTGTTCGTTCTATTCTAAATAAAAATTTTTTTTTTCCGTGTTTGGGTATAATTCAGCCCACATTAGTAAACAGGTGTTATACATTTTCAGAAAAAACAACTTTCAAAAATAAGTATCCTCCGGACTTCATAGAAAATAAACATCAAAAAATAATTATTCACATTTAAGACAGAGGAAACAAAAAGAATCTAAAAAAGTACAGAATGTACAGATAATACTATCGTAAACAACGACAAAACAAAACTCATTCGCGTACCACACCTACCAGAAAATCTAAACAAACTCTTTGGAAAATACTTTTCTTTGCAAAGATGAATGTCACAATTGCTCCAAATTTCGAAAATCTAAACAAACTCTTTCGAAAATACTTTTCTTTACAAAGATGAATGTCACAATTGCTCCAAATTTCGAAAATCTAGGCAAACAAACTCTTAAAATAGGAAACGTAAGAATGCAAATAAATCATTTTTTACCAGAGTTAAACATCAAACATCTAAAAAAACAAGCACGATATATATAAAATAAAATTCCAATGTTGTGAAGGTCCATACTTTGAACAAACAAAACAATATTTGTATAAAAGAATTTATTACAAATTAGCTGCGTTTATTTTAACATATAGATAGATAAATTGCCTGCATCTTCCTGTATACACATACACATCAACGTGAATTTACAAACACATACATATAACCATATGGGCATATACTTGATACTCAAACATAGATACGGGAGAAAAACAGAAATAAAGACATAAGACATGCTTGTAGATGAGATTTTTACCAAATGTATTGGGTCTGGGAAAAAGTTCGTGGCGTTTTTTCAGTAAAATTCAACTGGTCCCCGCATGGCGCGTGTACGAACCGAATATGCTCCATTATTATCGACAATGTTTCGCCAAGATCCATGATCCCATGCAAATAAATCATTTTTTACCAACTTAGTTAAACATCAAACATCTAAAAAAAGACAACACGATATATATAAAATAAAATTCCAATGTTGGAAGTGTGGACGATTCCCTCCAGTCCTACCATACACACAGCATCACTTTTTTTGGCGTCAATGTTGGGTTAGCGAACGCTTGTGACGGCTCACCATCCTTTACGATCTTTTACGCTTCCGATTATCGTACGTAATCCATTTTTCAAGAAACGGCTCGATTTCATTCCGTTTCAGCAGCGCATCGCAGATGTTAATTCGGTCAATCATGTTTTTCACGCTCAACTCATGAGGAACCCATACGTCAAGCTTTTTTTTGTAACCAGCTTTGTGTAAATGGTTCAAAACAGTTTTGTGGTCAATGCCTAGCTCCATGCCAATATCGAAATATGCAAAACAATATTTGTATAAAAGAATTTATTAACACAAATATAGTTTGAATAGTAACAAAATAAACGCAACTGCTTTATCTTAACATATAGATAGATAAATTGCCTGCGAGCCGTCGGTGGTGTCGCTGTGACTTGTTGTTCTTTAGTTATCGGCAACCAATGCCATCTATCGGGAAAAACGCCACGAACTTTTTCCCAGACCCAATATATGAGTCCTGTCAATTCCATACATAAGCAGGAAAACACCACTTAATTTAGTTAAATTAGAATGTTTGTGTTTTTGAAAATGAACAAATTTTCAACGGGACGTATTTATAAATATATCTATATTTTTATAAAATATAAAAAAATCCATCAAATGATAATACATTGTATAAAATCGATGTTTTGCAGCTTAGAGGAAAAAAAAGAAAAATAATTAAATGAATATCTTGAAAAAGAGGGGAAAAAATCTCTATCGTTAAGGGTGTTATTATTCCTAATAATCGAATACCTACACACAAAAGAATAGAATTTAAAGTTATAATCCCATTTTATAATAAAAAACTTCAATAGAATTATGGTGACATTAATAAACATATTAATAAACACACATCTAAAATTTTTGTTGCGATAACTAATACAAATAAATTTTCTGACAACTTCGAAAGAGTCGTATTCAGTTAAAAAATGCATGTAGTTTAGTTTGGCATTTTGTTAAAAGCAAGCGTAACTAAAGGAGAACATGTTTTCTTTTTCCTACGTACTAATCCAAGTGATATTTGACCAGTGCCAATTACAGCTGTCAATTTTACTAGATCTGTCTTATTCGATTTAATTACTTTTCAGAGTTGTAAAACTTTATTTTACCTTAAGCTATATGTTTAGACATTTATTTTAGATGCAAGAAGTAATAGATTTATTCAGTACAGCACAATATTCAGATATTTCAAGGGAGCTCCCAAAAAATATTTGACAGATTAAAGCAAAACTTGACTTTAACTGTTTCAAAAATTTATTAGAGATTTCCCTAACATATGTTTCGGTAAGACAGCTTAACATTATCAAAGAGACAAGATAATATTACCTTAGTGAAACTTATGTTAGAGAAATTCGAGTTTTATTTTAATTTATGAAATATTTGAATATTCACAACGTTGCACTGCAGAAACAGTTAATATTATTATAAATTATTTATTCACAAAAACAGTAATTTCGCAGTTGGTGTATAACACGAATAACAAAAAGTTTTTTTTACTAATTAACTATGTTTTATAAATCGGTATATCTAAATTTAGAAAATACAAGAATTTTGAGTAATGAAAATTCACATGCAATTGATCTATAGGTTCAATAAAATTTGTGTTAAAGCATCATCAGATTAGACGTATAATTAGAACAAAATTTTCCCAGGAAACATTCTAGCAAAAAAAATTTTGTGTTAAATTTGAAGATACTCATTTATTATGATCAACGCAAAAACATAACTAAAACATTATCGCCAGAATTAATACAAAAAAAAAACTAAAACTTTACATATTTTTAATGTTGTTTACATTTGAATTAAATCAAATTTTCATACTAAACATACTAATACTTGAAGTAAAATTCCAAAAATACAAGAGCTCCATTAAATGTAAAAGTGTAAATCAGAAAATGTGATTTGCTTTTTGCCGGTTCGAAATGCAACGTCGTTTGATGACTTATTTATAATTTCCTAAATTACATTCATCGTTTTGTACTTTTAACCGGTAATTTCGAATTATATTACTGTAATAAACTGTCACGTAAAATTCTAATTACTGTTTAATTTCGATTTATTAAAACTTTTTAAATCTTTAAATCTCCTATAAATAATTTATGAATTTAAATTAGCACAAATTTAAATTCCATTACAAATGTATCAACGTACGTATGTTTATCCGAAAACAGAAGGCGAATTCAAAATATCAGAGGACGTTAAGCTAAGTAGATTTTAAATAAACAACTTTCCAACAAATTATTTACATTAAATTCTCAAATCATCGACTACTATTCTCGTAATTTAGCAACAATAAGCTTTCCTCGTTTTGTGTTTTCTTATTTTTCAAAAACCAAGGAAAATATCAACTTCACTTACCTTATTCTTCAACTTCTTCCTGACTTGATAACCTCGAAAACTGGCTTGGATTTTCGTAGCTGCCTCAGATTCCATGTTCTTCTTAATAATTGTGCAGTTGTTTCTTCTTTCTGTATCCATGCTTGTGGTGTTATTGCCGGGTTCGGATTGAGCGCGTGTTGTTTTGGTATTTTCGAAACTCGCTGAGATATCTTTTGCGGACGCCTGCGCATCGCTGTCCACGGACTTATGAAACTTACTTGGCGACGTCACGATCTCAGTACCTGCTAAATGTGAAACATAACTGTGATATAATTGGAGGCTTTCAATTTAAGTAATTGTCACGTCGAATTGTGCTTCTGAAATCTATTTTTACGATTTTTACTACGATATTTTTCTTGGTGACGTGTGAATTGGGTGAAAACACAATATTTTATATTGAAAAGCGTCATAAGCGCGTCAAAGATTTTTTTCAAACTGGATGACAAACACAATTCAATTAAATATAATTTATAACCAAAAAGCCTCAAATATTGTAGTGCAAGTATCATAGATATGAAATTGTAAAAAACATTAATGAAAAATAATAACTTTGTTAACCAATATATCCCAGCAAATTTAATATATGCATTCTTAATAAATTAATTCACACAACTGTAATCAATTGTAATAAAAACATGTCTTTGTTCGTTCTTAAAACCGAGCTAAAGGGAATAAAACTTCAAAGTTATATCAAACAATTTATGTATAAGGTACCACACACCCTTATTTTCGTTTACATTTAAAGTGAATACATTTAATACCATTATACAGCCGGTAACACAATTATTATAAACCTCTACGATTTCTCAGTATTGCAATATTGATACAATAACGCTCTCGACCTGATACTTTCCAGGAGTAAGGAAGGGATAGAAAGAAGGGTGATAGGGGAAATTTCGTAAATTAATTGTTTGAGGTAATAATCTCTATTTTAGTATTCATTTGTTCAGTGAAGTGTTTATCCTGTTTTAAAATTCCTATCTCGAAATCGTTCATCATTATTAATTCGGTTACTCAATAGTGTTTATTTTATCTGCGCGTGTAGTAACATGTACAAAAAGAGAGAATTTACTGAGTTTGATCGCTTATAAATTATTACATTGCATTTTTGTGGACTTTTGCAAGTGGCGATTAGCAAAAAATTAAATGTTCTCGGTGTGCTATACAAACAACAATGAAAAACTACGATGAAACAAGGGATACAAGATCAAAATCGGAAAGAGCACGAAAGAACCTTTGGAGAAAATCGTTGATTACATCAGTCATTAATAGAGCGGCGACGAAAGTGGCAATACCATAGGCGGTACGGTAGAGCGGGCAATTGGTGCGCAGTGAATGAGATCATTCACATCAAATACAATACGGTTCACGGTTAGTGTTTATAATAACTTCACACGAACATGTCGCGAAAGTCTGTGCCGTTTGCTACGTCGGTTAGAAAATACATAGCAGAATTTCCCGATTTAAAGTACGATGGATGTGCAGTATTGTGTTTGGTTTGTAATAAGCGACTTATAATACGGAAGAAAGACAATTGTAAAAAACATGTGAACAGTGCAATACATAAACTGAACAAAAGAAATGAAATACCTTATGCAACATTCCTTTATGATTTTTTATTTATGTTGACTGCATGTAATTTGCCGCTTCGTTTAATCAGCAAACGCCCTTTTCAAGTGTTCTGGAATAAATATCTGCCAAATTATAAATTACCTGCAAGAAGAACTTTACAGAAACATTTGCCGCGTTTAAGAGAGAGGCTTGAAAATACAGCAAGAAGAGAATTGCATAATAAAAATGTGTGGATTACTGTAGATGAGACTACTGATTCAAAAAAAAAATAGTATAATAAACGTAATCGTACGTATTTTATTAGCCAACACATTTTCACAGCCCTATTTGTTAGCCTGTAAACGTATACAAGCATGTACTGCGGCAAATATTCGGCAAATAATAATGAACACCTTAAAGAAATTTCACATTCATAGTACTCAAGTCTGCATGCTTGTAACAGATGGTGCTGCTACTATGTTACTACTCGGACGTTTACTAAAAGTAACTTTTCCTAAATTAATACACATAACTTGTGTACTCCATGCTCTTCATTTAGTTGCTGAAAATATTAGAAGTAGTTATAAAAACGTTGATCGTTTGATTGGATCCACCAAACAAGTGTTTCTTAAATCCCCTAAACGATTTAAAGAATTTCATAAAACTTGTCCAGATATTTCGGAACCACCGGAACCCATTCTTACACGATGGGGCACGTGGCTAAATGCAGCTTTTTATTACCATAAGAATTTTCACAAAGTTAAATCCGTTATATCAAAATTTAGGCCAACCGAATCCCAAGCAATCAGAGACAGTCAACATCAATTTGAAAATCCCCAAATTCTGGAAGGTTTGCATACAATATATAACAATTACCATCCATTAGTAGAAGCAATTACAAAACTTCAAAACGAAAACGATTCGCTGCCCTTAGACGCATCACTATGCATAGTGCAAAATGTGACCGCTCATTTGCATAGTTTAACTGACACTGCTGGTGTACGAGCTAATCAAAAATTATTAAGTGTTTTAAAAAAAATCCGGACTTGCATGTTTTACGAACTATTTATGACAAATGTGCAAATAGTGAGCCCTGGAATGATTTTGAACAACAGCTTCTTTCTGCCAAAATTACATCAATAGACGCCGAACGATCCTTTTCTCTATACAAAAACATTTTCTCGTCGCGAAGGACGTCATTTACAGAAGCAACCGTAGAGACGTATGCAATGATGCAGATGTACAGTTACTTCCACAACACATTACCAGGGTTATGAAATTACATATTACTAGGTAAGCACTAATTGTGTAAGAATAAGTCTAGACACGGCACTGCTACCGACACTTTCGCCGCAGTTTATAATTTACACTTAAACACCAACCGTGAACCGTATTGTATTTGATGTGAATGATCTCATTCACTGCGCACCAATTGCCCGTTCTACCGTACCGCCTATGGTATTGCCACTTTCGTCGCCGCTCTAGTCATTAAATAGTCGTCGTCGTACAACAAATGATTTGTCTCGTGAGTTAAATCGCAAATACAGCCTACCAGTTTCATCCAAAACAGTTAGTTTACGGCTTCAAAAAGCTGATTTATCAACACGAAAAAACAAAAACAAAACCGTAGCAGTCTGAGAACAACAAAAAAAACACTAGAATAATCTAAGGAATACCAATCATGGATAGAAGCAGATTGGGGAACGTGATATGATTCGATGAAAACAATATTGAGGTAAACCTCACTATCACATATTATTAAAAATGTGCAATTAGTATATCAAGCTGATTAAAGAATCGGTAAAAATACAAATATCAATACCAATTTCTATGTAACTTCGCTATATTTTTGGCATACCTAGAGTGTATATGTATGTCGGAGACCTGGTCAAGCATATAAACCAGATTGTGTAGTACAAAGGATACTAGGAAAGTTTTGCAATATGACGCAACAATGAATCGCAGGAAGCTGCTTGTTGCTGCATGTTGAGATATGTTCATAAGTGCATAGTAGCCGCCGCGCCATGTCGATGGGCTCAGTTATTCATTAGCAGTGAGGGTGTAAATTGCTTGCGATGGCATCGTGGTCACGAAATGAGATAAGGGCAGTTTTGCGTTATAATTTCGCGTGTGACTTAAACATAGACAAGGGCTTCGAAGAAATGACTCTTGCACTAGGTGATGTTTGTCCACATCGCACAACGATATACAGGTAATATAGAGAATTTCAAAGGGGAAATTTAACTCCCAGACCTCTTGTTGTACCTGTCTACATCGCACAACGATATTCAGGTGGTATAGAGAATTCCAAAGGGGAGATTTGACTGTGGAGGATGCTGAGAGACCGGGAAGGCCACGAACGTCAGTTACAGAGAAAAACGTTACTACTGTGAGGCAGATGCTTGGCGAGGACAGGCGAGTGACCTACCAACAGATGGAGGGTACTTCAGGCCTAAATGCACCAGCAACTCGTTCAATTCTGCATGATCATTTGCACGTGAAGAAACTGTTCTCTCTGGGTGCCGCATCGGCTGACTGAAGAACAGATAACACGACGTGTGACTTGGTGCCGGGAGATGCTAAAAAAGTTTAATAAGGGACAACCTCGGTATGTGAACAACATCGCGACAGGTGACGAGACTTGGCTGTACTATTACGATGTGCCGACCAAAGCTCAAAACAAAATTTGGGTCTTTGATGATGAGGACACACCCGTAGTTGTCAGAATAGAAAATCCCGATCTGTAAAGAAGAAAATGATAGCTGTATTTTTCAAATCGAGTGGAATTGTGGAACGCGTCGTTTTGGACAGTCACAGCTAAGTAGTATACTGAACAGTGCCTGCCTAAAGTCATTGGATCTATGAAGAACCTGCGGCCAACGAACACCTGGTTCCTCCATCACGATAATGCTCCAGCTCACCGCGCGAAAGCCTGCAACGAATATTTGACCATGACAGGATTGAAACTTCTAGAGCACCCTCCCTACAGTCCAGATCTTGTTCCCTGCGACTTTGCACTGTTCCCGCATGTGAAAATGAAGCTAAAAGGGATGCGGTTTTCCAATGATTAGGACCTTCTGCCGGCTTGAGATAACGAGTGTACTTTACTCTCTAGTGAAACTTGACAGAACTGATTTGAAGATTGGTGTCGGAGGATAGAGAGGTGTATTGAGTGTAGAGGAAATTACTTCGACAAAATTAAATAAACAAAGTTGTATTGCCAAACTTTCCTAGTACCCTTTGTACTTACTGTAAAAATGTAGAGATTGTATTGCGCATACCTTAATTAAACTTAGTTTTATCTTTTCACATTTTCTTCGGAGAGTCATTAATTTTGATAATATTAAGTTTCAGCTGAATTTGGTCGGATGTATTAATATATGTTCATACTGCGTATGAAACGTCCATCTCACAGTCGCAAATTCTTTATCATACCCTTTTTTATAAGTCGTGCGTACGCCCGTAAACGTTGGGGAGAAATCTCGACACACACGAAACACATCTTTGAAACTGCATCGTGAAGGATGCAATTGAGAAATATCTAATTATTAGCTTACGCGAATATTGGTTTATTTCATAAAAAAACTCATTTGTGAGGATCTGCAAGATTGTATTCATACATTTTTCTGATCACGCGAAGTTTTATATTCTTAGAAAAAAAATCTTCGTTATAAGGTGTTTTTTATATCTCCCTTATTCTATTGACACCAATTTTATAGAGGAAAGGAACAGTAATCTACCGTAGACCAATCAAACATCCTGAAATTACGACGTAGCAAGATCAGATAGTTTAATTGTGATTTATATTTCACGTATTTTTTTTCTACGGGTAAAAATTCTTAGGGGAAAATCCTCCTTAATAACATTAATTTCTTTAACTATTTTTCCACCCAATTAATTGAACCAAATGCAGTTTGAGAGATATTAGTCGTTGAGAATAGTTTTTTGACTCATTTTTTTTTCCTTGTTAACTGAATAAGCAATCAATCTTGCAATATAATATTAAAGCTAAATTGGGTTTTATGAATCTCATTGTTTTTTATTATTCAGACAGTTCTGGCATAAATCGCTTGTAGCGTTTTTGTATAGGCATCTGACTTTAGTAATTTTATTTGCCAGATTTGTTGTGTAGTAAAAACTGTAACACATTACACATTTTTAGCATTCAACATGTAAACGTTGGACATTTTATTCGTTCAAATATTTTTCGTAATTAATAAATTAATATTGCACACTGGGAAAAATTCTAAATAAGGTTTATTTAAATGACCGTTTATTTTATTGCGAACCGTATATTTGAGGGTATTTATGATAATTCATTTATGCATTTATAATTACATTTATATATCTTCAAATTCTTTTTTCCCTGTTTGTTGTTAATTATAATACTATAATTCGTCGACAAAGATTAGTTTGACTTATACAGATAATTTACTAGCACATTAAATGTACCATTATTACTTACTTACTCGCTTCTCTTCCCTTATAGTACTAAACTTCTATTTGCATTATATACCTTATCTCTAAAGATTTTCTTGTTTTATAATAAATTAATCGAGATTAGTAGTTCTAATTTCATTTTCTTTTGTGTCGTTAATCACGCCTATACTCTCTTTTACCACCTGCAAATATTATTGCTCGCTTTGTCGACCGCCGACCCATGTTCAGTATTAGACGCTGTTTGAGGATTCTCTAATGCTGTGACATTCTCTGAATACCTTCATTATTCACCCACCCCTGAACAGACTCAAACCCGGTGGAATTCTGAAGTGCGGCAACAGGTAAGTTCCGGAGGCATAGCAGCCCTCACTTGTTTATTTTGTTTTTATTGATTACCGATTTTTCTTGTATCGAATGGCGTCGTATTTTTGCGGGTGTTTATCGTAGACAGAAATGTTTACTTGCACTGATAGAATGAACACTTATACCATCATTCTAGAACATATTATATATCTCTCAATAGAAAAATTATTTCGATTGCTTCAACGAGACAACAAACATGCCACAGTACAACTTTTAACAGGAGGCATGGTTTCGGAAAATGCATCTGAACTTTCATAACAGCGGCCGCAAAGGCGAGACCAGAACCCCATCGAGCATTTCTAAGCTATTATGGCGAAAGAGTGGGTGAATGCAGATAAAAATCAAAATAGGAATTAAAAACACCAATTTTAAATATAGGATAAAGTACCTCGGAAGAAATATACCCAGTACTAGTCTCAAATTTGCCTAAATCTCTCAAAGCACTTAGATGCAATTATCAATTACATTTTAGCATAATGGTAGCCTCATTTCATCAAAAACAGTAATATTGATTTTTGAGGTTTTCAATCATTCCAGCATTATTAACATAGACGAAAGATTAAATGTAGTCACATAGAATAAAGTCTAACAATATTAAATCTCACAATTTCTGCGATATTATTTGTTAAAGGAGTGAGATTCGTTGAATCTTCGTATTATATCAACGACTCAATAATCTCTAGAAAAATAATGTGAAAGGCCAGAGTATAACAGTCGGTCGAGCTTTGTTAGCCATATTAATAACATCTACATATATCTCAGCATGTAGATCAATGAGTTTCATCATATGAAGCTCCTAGAAGTTTCGAAACTTGACACCTTAATATCTCTTTACAATGCTTTTGCTCGCTGTAGACTTGAACATGGATCAGTTATATAGTACCTATTACATGAAATGCATCACCATAGTTTAGAAAGAATTTAGAAAAAATTTCTGTAAAACTTGGAGTTTAAAGGTAGTGTTTATCCTAAGCGAAATTTCGATAACGACATCTTATAGAATCGCTTTAATGTGCAACCGATTAGGACAGGAAAAAAGAAAATGTGAGTTTTGTTTATTAAGAAATTGATTTGTGGTGATATTGACTGTGTTTTCTTGTTATTGCACTAGTTAAGCTAAATGTATCCTATAATATTGCCTCGCCCGTTTCCACCAAACCCATCAATGTAAGCTGAAAAAAGAAAAGAAAAGGGCTGAAATATTAAACAACCTAGCTAAAAAATGTTCGAAGATACACCATTGCGCCTTGCCCAACAATTGACAGACAAAAGCTTCACTGAAAGGTTGGTATTGTAACACCAACAAGTATAAATTTTGAACAGATATACGACATGATAGACCTAAAGGAAAAGTTTCGTAGATCCGATCTTTTTGGAATATAATTAACGGCTTAAAATGGATCTTTACAGCAAAAAAATACATATATACAAAGGGTACTAGGATAGTTTTACAATACAGATTTGCTTATTTAATTATTTCAAAGTAATTTCCTCTACACTCAATACACCTCTCCATCCTCCGAAACCAATCTTTAAACCAGTTCTGCTAAGTTTCACTAGGGAGTAAAGCACACTCGTTGTCTCAAGCCCGCAGAAGGTCCTAATCATGTAAAACCGCCTCCCTTTTAGCTTCATTGTCACATGCGGGAACAGTGTAAAGTCGCAGGGAGCAAGATCTGGACTGTGCTCGATGGAGGGTGCTCGACAAGTTTCAATCCTGTCGTTGTCAAATATTCGGTGCAGGCTTTGGCGCGGTGAGCTGGAGCATTATCGTGATGGAGGAACCAGGTGTACATTCTTGACTTTGGCCGCAGGTTCTTCATAGATCCAATGACTAAGACAGGCTCTGTTCAAAACGACACGTTCCACGATTCCACTCTATTTGAAAAATACAGCTAACATTTTCTTCTTTACAGATCGGGATTTTCTGACAACTACGGGTATATCCTAATCATCAAAGACCCAAACTTTGTTTTGAGCTTTGGTCGGCACATCGTAATAGTACAGCCAAGTCTCGTCACCTGTCATGATGTTGTTCGCATACCGAGAGTGTCCCTTATTAAACTTTTTTAGCATCTCTCGGCACCAAGTCACACGTCGTGTCATCTGCTCTTCAGTAAGCAGATACGGCACCCAGAGAGAACAAAGTTTCTTCACGTGCAAATGATAATGAGGAATCGAACTAATTGCTGGTGCATTTAGGCCTGAAGTACCCTCTATCTGTTTGTAGGTCGCTCGCCTGTCCTTGCCAAGCAATTTCGTCACAGTAGTAACGTTTTCCTCCGTAACTGACGTTCGTGGCCTTCCCGGCCTCTCAGCATCCTCCACAGTCAAATCTCCCCTTTGGAATTCTCTATACCACCTGAATATCGTTATGTGATGTGGACAAACATCACCTAGTGCAAGAGTCATTTCTTCGAAGCACTGGTCTATGTTTGAACCACGCACGAAATTATAACGCAAAATTGCCCTTATCTCATTTCGTGACCACGATGCCATCGCAAGCACTTTACACTCCCACTGCTAATGAATAACTGAGCCGTTCGACTTGGCGCGGCAGCTACTATGCACATATGAACATGTCTCAACATGCAGCAACAAGCAGCTTCCTACGATTCATTATTGCATCATATTCCAAAACTTTCCTAATACCCTTTGTACATACAGACAATCTGTACGAATAAGGAAAGTTACGGATATGAAGAATTGTGACTGCAGAATGTAAAATTTAACCATCTACCATGTCATAATTGGAAAATGTGAATGAAGAGCAAGTGCTCAGAAATCGAATTTTTTTTACAGGTCTTTTTCGCCGTGTTTTACCAGGTGCGACACTTTGCAATTGTCTGCTGATGATGACAACTTAGTTGTCGAAATGCGAATACAGAATTACAAAAGTTAATGTGGAAAGGGGTTATATATCAACCTTAGTGATTAAATATAATGAACAATTACTAAATATTAAAGCATAGTGGATTTGTATATAGTGCTTTCATATTATGTTGTCATTTTGTTTGTATATCGTACTAAGGTAATATTGCATTTTAAACCCATTTTATTGTAATTGTGTATTATCAGAGATTACACAAAAAATAAATTTGTACAGAAAAGTTAATAAAATGTGTGTGTGTATGTATGTAATGTGTGTGGAAACATGTAAACACTTTATAACATAAATTCACATAAGACGATTATCTTTAGATAACAAATTTTATAGCTATGCCCTAAAAAATAATTTCTTATTTACCAAATTATCATATTCTTGTACCAAAGCCTTTTAACTAATCGTACTAGCGTATAGGCATATTAACAGTGGAGCAAAATAAATAAAGAAAATTTCGCCATTCACATCGCATTAATTAGTATTTGTATACATATTTGTTTTACAGCTAGTTTCTGGCGCATATAATTTACGAAGCAAAATTGCAAAATTGTAAACAAAACTATAAATATTTTGCAATATTTGTTGTTATTTTTAATTATTTTCATCCCAAATTTATATTGTTTACATTAAATATTATACCGAGGTCTATACTAAAGCTTCAATTTTTATGCCATTCAAGTTTTATTTATTACTTGATTGTTATATCAATTAATTGAAACATTAACTCAATAATTTTACATAAACATGACATGAAACTGGCATAAAATAGTAACCTCTTTTTTACTAATTTAAATTAATAAAATTAGGACCATTAAACAATTATAAATATTATGTCCCAGTAAAATGTAGGCTACTTGAATGATTAAGGAAATTAATTCTTGATTTATTATTTTTAATTTTTCTTTTTTATGTATGTACATATATCAAAAAATATATAGGAAAAAATAAACGAATGCACAGAAAAGTCTATTAATCAACAAATTCAAAATAGAATTAATAAAATAAAGTTACAAAAAATAAAAATAATAATGAAACAAAACATCTATCAATAGAACATACACCTAATATATAAGAAAAAAATCACAAAATACTAGAACCATAGAACATAAGAACTGCAATGAAATCAAACAAGATCGATAAACAATTTCTCACCAAAGACCACGTTCTATTATAGAAACTGAAAGCCATAAATAATTAACGTGTCATGAATAACATTTATAAAAAACTTTTTTTATAGATTTGGCTCCCCTTTATGTTTTTTGGCGTGCTAAATCCGAAAATGAACTTTAAAATACCACAGGACGTAAAGTTTCCTCGCATGTTTACTTTACGTTATTTATACATTGTAAACGTATAATATTACCTGTTTTGAAGTTTTTAGGCAATCGGAAAGACCCTAGTTACGAAAATATAGTTCAAAACATGTTGAAAACATTTCCAGAACTTGGATGTAACATGAGTGTGGAGGTGCATTTTTTACACTCACATTTAAATTATTTCCCTGACAATCTTGTAGCTGTAAGTGAGGAACAAGGGGAGCGTTTCCACCAAGATATAAAGGAGATGGAGAAACGGTATCAGGGTCGTTGGAATGCCAACATAATGGGAGATTACTGTTGGACCCTTCTACGAGCAACACCGGAAGTATCGTATAAAAGGAAAAGCTACAGACGAACTTTTACCATAAAGAGGTTGAGGAAATACAAAGCTTTGTGTTTTGACTTTCAACGATCCGTACCGTTGAAGAAAAACTAGCAGTTCGTGGAGTGGCACGTTTACTTACGTCAAATCATATGACGTGCAATACATGACGTAAACCAAATGATTAATAATTTAGTTTTTCTAAAGATTGGCAAGACATAATAGGTTACTATGTACGAAAAACCGGGCATAAGCCAAAACGCACACTGTATATTCGTTTCACGAATATACAGTGTGCGTTTTGACTTTCAACGGTACAGACTGTGTGCGGAATTTGTTTCGTACAGGTATTTTGCCATAGTTTTCCAGGAGCGATATTGTTTAATTATCTGCCGATGATGACTACTTAGTTGTCGAAATACGTGTACAGAATAGGAAAATTAATGTGGAAACTGGTTATATATCAATCTTCAGTGATTAAGTTAATGAACCACAGGCTTCATCAAAATTACCTTCATGAATAATCAATATTAATATTATTTGAATAAATATGATATGTAGCACAATTGATAACTCGTAATAATTACTTTACGTTTCATTATGAAATAATAAATAAAAGTACAGTTCTTTCACCATGTTTCGTAATAGGTTTACTACGCTGTCAAGTGTACAATTTTGTTTATGTTATAGTAATTATAATTATTACGTAATTTAGATTACCTTACCTTAAATTATGTAATGGCCTTTCTACTTGCCATGGATGGAAAGAAATGATGTATATAAATGTTTCTCTATATAACTTTGCTTTGTGACTGGCCCTTTTCTAAGAAGTTGCCACAGGTCATCCGTATCTTAGTCTTTAAAACTCTTACATGCAAGAAGTACTCTTATACCACAACTTTCCTTTCTAAATCCATGTATATTTCTCCTCTTTCCTGAAATTGGGACTGAGATGAAAGCAGTTTTGTTTTCTATTAAATTGACATGATTTATTTATTATTATTTAATTAGGATATTATATATCGCATTCAAGTCTTTAATATATTCTCTGTAGTTCACTATATAGTTGGTTTTGATCTCAATTACTTCGACTTTATAAATTTTGAATCCACGTCCTTTTTCAAAACTATTGTGTGTTAAAGCTGTGGCATTTATACTCTTGGTTCTCACATTGTATTTATGACTATAAATTTACGTAATTGTTGTTTTATTTGTCTTTCGCTTACCTTTTGTTGCACAGGATTTTATTCAGTACTACACGTATATTATGGTTCTAGTATCTTTTGTATTTTTTCCAATAGATTATGTGTATATGTATTTTGTTAATAGATCTTTATTTCTACATACATATTTCTTTGATTAATAATGTTTTGAATTCGCTGATTAATAAGCTTTTCAAGAAAACTGTTTTTCTGTGCATTCGCTTAGTTTTTCTTACTTTTTTTTGATATACATCAAAAAGACTAGAAGAAAAATTGAAAATTGTAAATCAACGAATAGCAAACCAAGTAGTCAACGTTTCACTGAAACATAACATTTATAATTGCTTAATTGTTATCATTTTATTATTTTAAATTAGTATAAATGAGATTACAATTTTATGCCAGTTTCATATTATGTTTATGGAAAATTATCGAGTTAATGTTTCAATAAATTAATATAACAATCAAATTATAAAAAAAAATTGGTATTATATTTAATATAAATAATAAAAATTTGGGATGAAAATAATAATTAAAAACAATAAATATTGCAAAATATTTATAGTTTTGCTTACACGTGAAAATATGTAGCAATTTTGCTTCATAAATCATATGTGCCAGAAACTAAATATAAATAAATATATAATTATCCATTAACGTTATGTGAATGGCGAAGTTATGTTTATTTATTTCGCATTACTGCTAATATGCCTATATACAACTACGGTTAGTTAAAAGATTTTGATATAAGTATATGATAATTTCGTAAATAAGTAATTTTTCTTGTAACCCATCGTTATAAAATTTGTTGTATAGAGATAATCGTATTATGCGAATTTATGTTGTAAAGTATTTACATGTATCCACGCGAATACACACATAGACACACATCTTTTATTAACTTTTCTATAAAATTTATTTATTGTTTAATCTCCGACAATACACAATTACAATGAAATGGGTATAGCACGATACATAAACAAAATAACAACATAGTATATTAGTGAAAGTACTATATACAAATCCACTATGTTTTAATATTTAGAATTGGTTCATTATATTATTAAGTGTATCATCAAATTCGACTTACCTATCACGCTTCTGGATAGTTACTTTGCTCATCTATCACATTTTACAGTTATGATGTGGTAGATAGTTTGATTTTGTATTCTGCACTCACAATCCTACATACCCGTAATTTTCCTTATTCCTGAAGATTGTCTATATATACATACGTATTTTTTATGCTATACAAAGCCAATCAAGGCCGTTCATTACAAAGGTCACTAGGAAAGTTTTGCAATATGACGCAACAATGAATCGTAGGAAGCTGCTTGTTGCTGCATGTTGAGACATGTTCATACGTGCATAGTAGCCGCTGTGCCATGTCGATGGACTCAGTTATTCATTAGCAGTGAGAGTGTAAAGTGCTTGGCATCTTGCTCACGAAATGAGATAATGGCAGTTTTGCGTTAAAATTTCATGCGTGGTTTAAGAAGACCAGTGCTTCGAACAAATGACTCTTGCACTAGGTGATGTTCGTCCACATCGCACAACGATATTCAGGTGGTATACAGATTTCCAAAGGGGAAATTTAACTGTGGAGGATGCTGAGAGGCCGGGAAGTTACGGAGGAAAACGTTACTACTGTGAGGAAAATGCTTGGCGAGGACAGGCGAGTGACCTACTAACAGATAGAGGGTACTTCAGACCTAAATGCATCAGCAATTCGTTCGATTCTGCATGATCATTTGCACGTGAAGAAACTTTGTTCTCTCTGGGTGCCGCATCGACTGACTGAAGAGCAGATGACATGGCGTGTGGTGCCGGGAGATGATAAAAAAGTTTGATAAGGGACAATCTCGGTATGTGAACAACATCGTGATAGATGACGAGACTTGGCTGTACTATTACGATGTGCTGACCAAAGCTCAAAACAAAGTTTGGGTCTCTGATGATGAGGATACACCCGTAGTTGTCAGAAAATCCAGATTTGTAAAGAAGAAAATGATAGCTGTATTTTTCAAATAGAGTGGAATTGTGGAACGCGTCGTTTTGGACACACAGAAGGCAGTCACAGCTAAGTGGAATAGTGGATAGTGCCTTCCTAAAGTCATTGGATCTATGAAGAACCTGCAGCCAAAGTCAAGAATGGACACCTGGTTCCTCCATCACGATAATGCTCCAGCTTACCGCGCCAAAGCGTGCACCGGATATTTGACCACGACAGGATTGAAACTTCTCAAACAGCCTCCCGACAGTCCAGATCTTGCTTCCTGCGACTTTGCACTGTGCCCTGTGCCCGCATGTGAAAATGAAGCTAAAAGGGAGGCGGTGTTCCAGTGATGAGGGCCTTCTGCGGGTTTGGGACAACGAGTGTGGTTTAATCCCTAGTGAAACTTGGCAGAACTGGTTTAGAGATTGGTTTCGGTGGATGGAGAG
Source organism: Dermolepida albohirtum (assembly GCA_031893035.1). NCBI lineage: Eukaryota > Metazoa > Arthropoda > Insecta > Coleoptera > Scarabaeidae > Dermolepida > Dermolepida albohirtum. Next base: position 43,289 of record JAVIWB010004100.1, on the reverse strand, counting down.
GTGTGTTGAGTGTAGAGGAAATTACTTTGAAAAAGTTAAATAAACAGCTGTATTGCAAAACTTTCCTAGTACCCTTTGTATATTCCAAAACGATCGAAAGCACGAAATTTTCCTTTGGCATAATCAAATACACTACTAGAACCACATATCTTTTTAAAATTTATACTAGTTAGTGTTAAAATATTAACCTTTAAATGAAGGTTTTATCCATCAATTACTGAGCAAGGTGCAATGGTGAGTCTTCGAATAGTAGTCAGTTTATAGCTACGCTGTTTATCATTTCAGTCCTTTCCTTTTCTTTGTCCAACTTACGGAATATTGGTGGGTTGGCTAAAATGGACAAGGCAATGTAATAGATTACATTTTTCTTAGCTAATGTGATAACAAGAAACCACAATCACAAATCAATTTCTTCGCAAACAAAACTCACGTTTCTTCTTTTCCTGTCCTAAGCGGTTGCACATTAAACCGATTCGGTAAGATATTATTTTCAAAATTTCGTTTAGAATAAACACTATTCACTCTAAACTCAAAGTATTTCAAATATTTTTTCTGAATTCTATCTAAGCTTTTGTGATGCTCTTCATGATGTAGGTACTATATAACTGATCCATATTCAAGTGTACTGCGAACAAAAGCACTGTAGAGAGATACTAAGGTATCTTTCGAAATTTCTTGCAGATTCACATAATGAAGTTCAGCGTTCTACATGCTAGATACAGATGTTACTAATATGGTCAACATAGCTGTACCGACTATTATATCCCAGCCTTTCACATTATTTTTCTTAGAGATTACTGAGTCGTTGATATAATACTAATTTAACGAATCTCATCCTTTTAGTATATAATATCAAGGAAATTGTGAGATTTAATATTGTTAGACTTTAAGGTAATTTTGATGGAGCCTGTAGTTGATTAACTTAATCACTGAAGATTGATATATAACCGATTTCCACAGTAATTTTCGTATTCTGTATAAGTATTTCGACAACTAAGATGTAATCATCAGCAGATAATTTAACAGTGTCGCACCTGGAAAACCACGGCAATATACCCGTAATAAACAAATTCCGCACACGGTCTGTACCGTTGAAAGCCAAAACACTCGCTGTATATTCGTTTCACATAATTTTTAAAAGAAGAATTTTTAAAAATTATGTGAAACAAATATACAGCGTGCGTTTTGGCTTATGCCTGGTTTTTCGTACATAGTAATCTATTGTGTCTTGCCGATCTTTAGAAAGACTAAATTATTAATCATTTAGCTTAGGTCATGCACGTCTTATGATTTGACGTAAATAAACGTACTACTCCATGAACCGCTAGTTATTCTGCACGAAAATATGTGAATTTTCTAGCAGAAACAAGAATAGAGTTATTCATCCTATCTTACCATCTACTACTCATCATCCAGTACTACATTTGGAAGACTTGTCTGTGCCAAGGCCTATCGATTCAAAGAAAGAACATACTAGAAATAGAATCACTAGTTTCCGAGACATTATCGGCGAGGAGGAATATTCGCAATTTAAAGAAGACCTACCACAGTTAACACAACAATTAGAATTAAATAATTTAACTCGAGAACTAAATATTACAGAAATGTATACGAGGAAATTCGTTATTACTTTGATTATTATTATTTGACATTAAACAAAAATAAATTATGTATAACATTTGAATCTTCATTTGAAATTGAATTCGAATGAAGTGCCATATAATTTACAAAAAACGTCTTCAATGTATCCTTTGATTACAACTTCTTAGGTACAGCTATAACTAGAACATCATCATTTAAGGACATTGGTAGAACAATGGATAATAAACTTATATTCGACGATCACGTAAACTATATAGTTATCAAAGTAAATAGGTTGATAGGATTCATAATAAAGACTTGCATATATTTTTCGAATACTGATCCAATTTCTCATTTGTATAGTTTGTAGTGTGTTCTATATTAAATTGTGTATCAACGGTGTGGAATTCACAATATAATTGTTACATACAACAAAAGTGCCAATGATCACTAATCGTGCTCCGATATGTCGAGTAGAATCACATTTAATGCACCCCCATGATCGTTACGGGCATCGCCCTATTTCAAATTGCCAAATATAACACTAGTGCTTGCGGTAACTCTCCTGTACTTAGCTGTTTCAACAGTATACATATGTATGTACATATGTATCAATGTTGACATATTCACTACCAAGTGTCAACTGTTTAGTAAAAATTTTATTTAATCTTCGTATGTCACTCTTTCTTTCAGTTGTCTTTCCTTTTTGTTTAATGTGGTTTAATAACCTGTTTTTGATTCAGTGTACAATATAATAAAATAAATAAATAATGAAAATAAAACAAGACCTACAGACCAATATAACTAAATTGTGTAAAATTTTTTTTGAATCGTATCTTTTTTAATACAAATACAAGCTGATAAAAATAAATGGAGAAAAACAGTTGCAAACGTTAGAAATAAGACTTACGGGCCAATATACCAAGTGTACCGGAAAGTCATTACCGGTTTTTCTAACAGATGTCGCTAGGCTTAAGTATGCAATATTATGATTTGACTCATAGTGATTTTATTCTACTGTCATCAAGCTTCAAAGGTATACATGTTATACTTATTTTGCGAAAGTAATACTCTCATAGATTCATACCTCTTTTAAAATGTCGTGTCATCGTTTGCTGATAGAAACTTACGATGAGCATGCTCTAACCACAAAAACATGTGGGACGAGGTTTCAACAATTCAAAAGTGGTGATTTCAATATGCAAGACAAAGAACGTTCTGGTAGACCGAAAAAGTTCGAAGATGCGAAACTGCAGAAGTTATTGGATGGAGACGCAACCCAAGCTCGAAACCAATTGGTAGAAGAGTTAAATGTGGTCCAAGAAACGATTAACGACCGATTACGAGCAATGGAAAAAATTCAAAAGATGAGAAAATTGATGCCATGTCAATGAATGAATCAAAAAATCGTCTGTGAAATGCTGCTTCAGAGGTATGACCGAAAGTCATTTCTGCACTGAATAGTGACGGATGATAAAAAATGGAGTTATTTCGAAAACCCTAAGCGCAAAAAAACCATGGTTATCACCTGTCGAAACCGGCTCATAGACTCCAAGCCCAAAGCGTTTTGGTCGCAAGACAATGCTTTGTGTTTAGTGGGACCAGAGTGGCGTGGTGTTTTGAGAACTGTTGAAACCTGGTGAAACAGTTAATACTAATCGATACCAATAACAAATTATCAATATGAACCATGCATTGATAGAAAAACGTCCAGAATGGGCCCGAAGACTCGGTAAAGTGATTTTACAGCACTATAACGCGCCGTCTTATACAGAAAAACCGGTCAAGGAACATTGAAAGCACTTGGATGGAACATAATATTGCACCCGCCGTACTCTTCACATCTTTCCCCGTCCGACTATCACCTATCTGCATCAATGGGACACACGCCTGCAGAGCAGCACTTCGCCAATTTAGAAGAAGTTGGAAAATGGCTCCATGAACGGCTTTGTTCAAAGGACAGTTTTTTAGGATGGTATCGATAAATTCCCTGAAAGATGGGCAGGATGTGGCAAATACTTTGAATAATAAATAACTTTTCTTGAAAGTTATGAAGTTTTTTTTTCGAAAAAATCGTAATGATTTTCCGGTACACCTGGTAATTAAAGATAATTGTGTAAAATTTATTTTTTTGAAATCGTATCTTTTTTAAATATTTTTTAAAAGTTTTTTCATTTAACAAAATAATTAACATCTAAATATGTCCATACAGAATAGAGATTTATCATGTCACGAGCTAAGCGAACGAAAAATATTTTAGCTTAACAAATTTAAAATGAACTCCTTTGATATTCTGTTTGTTGTGTTAAAAGGATTCATAAATCTTTCGAATTGAAACATCTATAATAACTTATCGCTCGTGTATTAAAATACTGTGTTAAGTGACATGAATCACGTAGACTCTGTTAACGTGTCTAAAAGAATTCTTTTTAAGTTTTCCGATTAGAAATGGATTTGTGAATGTATGTATATCTTTTACCTACCATTCATTTGTATAAATGTAAAATTTTTAGACAGTTTAATGATTTCATTAGTTGAATATTTATATTGAATCTATATGCTTCGAAATAAGGAAAATGTTATCTTTTGATAGAGTTAATTAACATATCCAACGTAGGAAAACAACTTTTCTTTTTTTACTGAGTCATCTGACGAAAAGTTGTAGTAAATTTGATTTCTATTTTTAAATCCACCACACCCACTTGCAAACCATATCACTCTTAATGAACACTTATATCTTGTTATTGAAGTTATTTATTTCTTATACCCATACATGTGAATTGAAAGCAATGGTTATAAATACGATAATGTAATTTGTAAATAGCGAGATATACGAATATTTCTAAATTTCACAAATATGGATCCACTGAATATTTCTACACTATTTTCTACACGAATTAAAGTGCTGCAATAATTACAGAAATGGTTTTATTAAATATTATATTCCAAATAGTTTAAGAATACATAGAATATTATTTAATTTAAAAAACACAAGTCAACAATTAATTGACTATAATAGAATGAACGTATAAGCTATTTCGTGGTAGGGAAATATGAATTAAAACATGCATTATCTTGGCTTTCCACATTAGGAGACACTTTTCTGCATTAGAGAGAGGAGATTATTTTCGTAATTTTAGTTGCGGGCAATTAGTCCAAAGAGAGGCCTGGCGATGTAAAAGACTACTAGTTAGATAATGAGAATATATTAAATTGTTTCCCAATTTTTAAAATAAATTATTTATGTAGAAAACAGTTGTTTTAACTAAAGTGCCTGTGCAAATACTCTCTTATAATATACTGTATATTGTTAGTGCAAAAAGCATTTCTAGAAAAAGGCATGCCTATTTTAATGCGACATCACAAATAATTCCTCAAAACAAAAAATTGTAGAAAACTGAAAAATGCCGCATTTAAACCACTTCTTTCGACTATTTTCTTCTATTGCCAAATGTGAGCATCAAAAATACTAATATATAATGGGTGGTTTTTAAGCTGCATGAGAACTATCGATATCGATAACTGTGGTTTCACAGCTGATAATGTCAAACTGTGTTGACATTTCTGTTCAGTAAAATTTGGCAAATCATCATGGAAATTTACTTTGAAAAAATGAATCTGTTCGCGTCGTTCATAGAGCACTTCGTCCATTTTACGGTCAACATAATCGGCCTAGTGAGCAAGCAATTCGTGCAGTTATTGATCGTTTTCGCACTAATTTTACTCTGCTCGATTCAAAACCATCAACAAGACAAAGAAATATGCGTACCGAAGGGAATATTGCTGCTGTAGCGCGAAGTATTGAAGAAGTCACCGAAACGTAGATTCATCGTCGTTCTCAACTTGTTGGACTTTATCCTTCGACTACGTGGAAAATTTTACGTAAGGGTCTTGGCTTACGTGCCTATAAAATACGACTCGTGCAAGAATTGAAGCCAAACGACCATCGTTTGCGTCGCATTTTTGCTGATTGGGCTCATTCGAAACTGGCCGGAGATGAGCATTTTTATCAAAGAATTGTGTTTGGTGATGAAGCTCATTTCTGGTTACATGGCTACGTCAATAAGCAAAATTGCCGTATTTGGAGCGAAGACAATCCTCAAGTCGTTAACGAATCACCATTACATCCATTGAAATTAACTGTTTGGTGCGGTTTACACGCTAGCGTATCATCGGTCCTTATTTCTTTCGAAATGAGGAAGGAGCTGCCGTTACGGTGAATAGCGAGCACTATCGAGCCATGCTGACTGAATTTTTGTTTCCAAAAATTAATCAGCTAAACACCGACGACATTTGGTTCCAACAATAAGGCACAACTTGCCATACAGCGCGCTCAAGAATCGATTTATTGTAAAATCAATTTGGTGACAACTTTATTTCCAACCTATGCCGGAAATCATATTTAAAAAATAAATGCCATGAAATTATCTACCAGATCATAATAAAAAAAATTTCATTCCAACAATATTTCTGTTTTGTATTATCATTTTAAGTTCTCAAGCTCTTAAAAAAACACCCTATATAAAATATATATTAACAATATAATCGTATTATCTTCTTAATATTGATTTTATCGAAAAATCGGTTTATAATTAGTTATAACAAATGATTTGGGGAACCTAGAAATATGAAAATATGCAAGCCGTCCTATTAAAAAAATTAAGCATCGTAACTGTGTCCTAACAATGCGATGTTCTTTTGTTTTTCGCTTTATTATGTAGAATATATATAGAAAAGCATATACACTTCTTGTATTTAACCGTATCTTTATCTTCATAAATAAAAAAGTTGCCTATTATAGAGTGTCCCCGTAATTTAATGGCGTGACTACAAAATTTAGTGCAGAGAAATATGAAAATAATTATTGGTAAAATAAAGATGGATATTTAAAGGAAAATATGAAAGTTAGATTGGATATAAATGGAAATAAAATAGAAGGAATCTTCAACAAGTTCGTAGCGTTTTGGTTTCCAAGGCTTAGAGGGTCTAGAAAAAGAAACGGAAAGATTATTATTGACCAAAAAAAGATTGACCAAAGAAACCTGAATGCCAATTACAAAAAAACAACGTTTTCAACACATCTTTACATATGTGTCTTTTTATTTGAATTCAACACAGAAGTTAATGCATCGAAAACTACTTGAATCAGTTGTACTCTTTGAAAGGAAAACGTAATTCAGAAAGACCATAATCGGACTACATGCATAGATAATCTCCTCAATTATTTATATCTTATCATTTTATATTCTTGATTAGTTCACGTATTTGCTATATTAAAAATTAATGAATTTCTAGTTCAGTAAAAACGCTACAAATTTATCCATTAACAAGTCCATAAAATAACAGACAGATATTGCAGTTTCAGACTGTTTTTATAGTATGCTGGCAAGTTGTCTAACAAACGACGCCCATCCGTCAAATTTCAAAAGTTAACTACCTTGATTTCGGGTGTTCACAGAACAGTCTATAATAGCCAACTTTCTTGTCTACGAATAACATCCATTGGCGATGATGAATGTATAAAATTGATGACATCAGAAATTAAGACTAAACTGAATCGGAATACAAATAGGAAGTTGTACCTTAGTACAGTGGAACATCGCTTGAAAGAAGTCCATTGCTACATCACGGTAATAAATAGAAACGTCTTCGATTGGCTAAAAGCCATAAAGACTGACCAATAGAGCAACGAGCAAATGTCTTATAGACTAATTAGTCTAATTTGAAAAAAGAACATTTATCAGATATTCAATAGATAAAAAATATTCTCTGAATGTATTACACCAACAGCGAATGGTTTCTGTCTTGTAAGAGATTACTATTTCCATAATTGAAACAGGAGATTCAGTCAAAATTAAAGGAATAATGAAGAAAGAAAATTATCGAATGATAGAAAAAAATGTTCAATCATTCGAACCGCATTTAATTGACAACAATTTTGAATTTATGCACGATACCGATACAAAGGACGCATTATCATTGTACAGAAATTATCTAACTGATACAGAAAATAAAGAAACATTTATAGTAATGACGTGACTCCCTTGAAGTTTGGGCTAACTGGACAGATGAATTAGAAGAAAATATCAACACTGGGCACCACTGCATAGGGAGTGAAACAATGTTTGTTAAAAGGTAGTTTTTTTATAAAAATGAGCGTTTAAGTTAATTTATGTTAGTTAGTACTTATTATTTATTTTTTACACAAATTAAAACTTTTAATTCAATATTGTGTAATAATTTTGACCATGCGAAATACGACAGTATTCAATGTACATAAAGTGTAGTGTGAGATTGAAATTGCACAATATGCTCTTATGTACATTATCTTACTCTGTACAATGTTAAAATTGATATTAAAAAGCTCATATTGATGTATACATATAAGGATATATAGTTCATTTAAGAAATTTTTATTTATATTTCAAAGAATGTATATCCAATTAAAAGAGGTATACTTAAATTTAATTATATACACTGAAGTCTAAGAATAATTGCAAAGATAAATACGAAATGTTTTAAAAATGGAAATAATAATTCAAAATGAGATGACGTCAGAAAGGAAAAATTTCGCCCAGGCTGTCACATCAAGTCTGACAGCTGCATTTTTTATACGGTTTTCGCCCAAGCTTGACAAAACGAATAAGTGCGTACGTATAAAAGAAAAGACACGCAAAATCCAAGGGAGAAGACATTACATTTTCAGTATAGTAACACCTCATTAAATGAGCATATCTTTTTTTTTGAACACGGTGTCGAGACTCCTTACGCTTTAATTAAGAACTAATATTGCTAAAATTATTATTTTATTAATTTAAAATTTTCTTTTGCTTTTTGTATATGCATTTCGACAACTAAGTTGGCATCATCAGTAGATAATTAATCACAGTGTTGCACCTGAATCCGTTGTTTGTTTTTTGACGGTTAATATCTGGTACGAATTTGTTTCTGTTCGGGTTTTACTGCGCATCCAGATGCGACACTGTGTTGTCGACACTTTTGTTGTCGAAATGCTTATACAGAATATGAACATTTTTTTGGAAAGGTGTCTTATTTACCTTTTTGGATTAATTCAAACAACCACATGTAGTAGATCAATAAATTAGTATGTGTCTATACTCTTTTGAGTGAAAATGTATATTCATACCATATTACTTGAAACACTTTCTCAAAAATTCTCATTACAAAGGGTACTAGAAAAATTTTGCGATACAGCTTTATCTAATTTCTTCGAAGTAATTTCCTCTACACTCAATACACCTCTCCATCCTCCAAAACCAATCTTTAAACCAGTTCTGCCAAGTTTCACTAGGAAGCAAAGCACACTCGTTGTCCCAAGCCCGCTGAAGGTCCTCATCACTGGAAAATCGCCTTCCTTTTAGCTTGATTTTCACATGCGGGAACAGTGCAAAGTCGCAGGGACTGCAGGGTGGGTGGTCGAGAAGTTTCAATCCTGTCGTGGCCAAATATTCGGTGTAGGCTTTAGCGCGCTGAGCTGGAGCATTATCGTGATGGAGGAATCAGGTGTTCATTCTTGACTTTGGCCGCAGATTCTTCATAGATCCAATGACTTTAGGCAGGCACTGTTCAGTATACCACTTAGTCTTCTGTGTGTCCAAAACAACGCGGTCCACAATTCCACACGATCTGAAAAATACAGCTGTCATTTTCTTCTTTACATATCGGGATTTTCTGACAACTACGGGTGTGTGCTCATCATCAAAGACCCGAACTTTGTTCTGAGCTTTGGTCGGCACCTCGTAATAATACAGCCAAGTCTCGTCACCTGTCACGATGTTGTTCACATACCGAGATTGTCCCTTATTAATCTTTTTTAGCATCTCCCGGCACCAAGTCACACGTCGTGTCATCTGCTCTTCAGTCAGTCGATGCGGCACCCAGAGAGAACAAAGTTTCTTCACGTGCAAATGATCATGCAGAATCGAACGAATTTCTGGTGCATTTAGGCCTGAAGTGCCCTCTATCAGCTTGGTAGGTGACTCGCCTGTCGTCGCCAAGCATTTTCCTCACAATAGTAACGTTTTCCTCAGTAACTGACGTTCGTGGCCTTCCCGGCCTCTCAGCATACTCCACAGTTAAATTTCCCCTTTGGAATTCTCTGTACCACCTGAATATCGTTGTGCGATGTGGACAAACATCACCTAGTGCAAGAGTCATTTCTTCGAAGCACTGGTCTATGTTTAAACCACGCATGAAATTATAACGCAAAACTGCCTTTATCTCATTTCATGACCACGATGCAATCGTAAGCACTTTACACTCTCACTGCTAATGAATAACTCAGCCCATCGACATGGCGCGGCGGCTACTATGCACGTACGAACATATCTCAACATGCAGCAACAAGCAGTTTCCTATAATTCATTGTTGGGTCATATTACAAAACTTTCCTAGTACCCTTTGTATATACTCGTATAGTCTTGATTGGTGGAATCTACATATAATAAAACAATTTTGCTAAAAATTAATTTAATAACATGTCTATGTCTAGTATTAAAAGTTGAATGCAATTTGCTGAGTGATTGGCTAAATATGATTTATTTTAGTAAACGACCGTTTAAATTTATTGACTCTTAAAATCGAACAAAATATTTTCTTGCTAGATGAATTTGGTAATTAAGAATAAACATTAAACTATATAAATAACCTATATAAAACCAAATTAACTAATTTGTCGGCGTAAATACATAAAACGTTAATTTTAGTTTTATATACATGTTTTTAACGTTATTTCTAAATCAAATAAATACTATATTTATGTGTCGAGGACATGCCCTCATATTAATAAAAATATAAATTTGTAAAATGTCGAAACAATGAAATGAGATGAAGATATTACTGTTGTACTACAAACCATTAACATCTATTTCAGGCATTATATAGTACATTAAAATGTATATTTGGTGGAAAATAAAATAAAAGGAGGAATTATTTGACGTTTCAATATAATTACGACGTGATTAAAATTTGTTTGTATGAATAATCTAATACCAATGTAACTATTTTATTAATTTAGTGAATAAAAATTTTCATTTACGTTTATTAGAAATTAAATTCTTTTAATTATGAATCATTTCTGGTAGTTAACCTGTTTAAAATGATTTTCGGCAAATTTAATATTGTTTTGAATAATTTTCGGCCCATTAAAGAATAGTAACTTCATTTTAGCTACCACGAATTGCTTCGCATCGGATGCGAACGCATTAATTTGGACAGTCATGAGCAGTGTTGCCATTTTGGGTGAATTTCTGTTAATTTTAGAGAATATTGATAGGGTTTAGAGCATTTAAAAATGCAAATGCGGGCAGCCGAATTTTCAACGGAATTTGATTCTGAAGTATCAGGTAATTGCACTGATTTCAAAATTTAGAAATGTTAACAAACGTCCACAAATAGTATCACCCATACAAAGTACACCGTTTTCTAGTAATTAATCTGTACTTGTATTATGTTTCGTCTTTCTATGTGATAACGCGAACAGGCAACGCGAAAGACAGAATTCCATTAGAAGACCCGATTCCTTGCTTTGTGTGCGATCAATCCTACGTGAGACAGACGAATAGGTGAATCAACATTAGAAGAGAAGAATATAGAAACGCAGTTGGCAAAAAAGGACCAACTCCTAACTTCATTGACAGCATCAAGATTTTTGTGAAGAGCGAGAACCTAGCTGCCATAATTATAAGAAAAGAGGTCGAAATAGCATTCAAGCTAACAGCCTGAATAAACGTGAGAACAGCCAATGCCCATCGCACACACGAAACCCACTTCTAACTGACCGACAGAAACGCTGAAACGAACAATGATAGAACGCAGTCTCTGCATGACCATGAGGATCGGCTACAGAATACACAGACATTGAGACCAATCTCACGCGTCAGTCCGACAACGCCTCCTACCTAGACACACATCAGACGATCTTCAGCTTGAAACGTCGAGAGAACAGTGCCGAGAAAATACATCTTCATATGTATATACAAAGGGTACTAGGAGAGTTTTGCAATGCAACTTTGTTTATTTAATATTTTCAAAGTAATTTCCTCTACACTCAATACATCTCTCCATCCTCCGAAACCAATCTTTAGACCAGTTCTGCCAAGTTACACTAGGGAGTAAAACACACTCGTTCTCCCAAGCCCGCAGAAAGTCGTTATCACTGGAAAACCGCCTCCCTTTTAGCTTCATTTTAACATGTGAGAACAGTGCAAGTAGAGAGGGTACTCGAGAAGTTTCAATCCTGTCGTGGTCAAATATTCGATTTCACTGTAAATCCTGAAGTAATTTTAAACAGACAAAAATGCACCAAATTCACGTATATTTTACATTAATTATTATTTATTCTATATTCTTATAAATGAAATTAATATATTGGGTTGGCAACTAAATACTTTCGGTTTTTACTGATAGAGAGGGTTGCTTTATTTTTTGTATAACGTATGTTAGTGCTGTACTTTACCGTTTGTCGTGTGATACTAGTCACATTGACGTAACTTCAGAAGCAAGTAGTGCGTAATTTTTATTAAAGCTATTAGTTGTGGGTTAATTTTAAATGGAGTGCAGAAACGAAAATTTTCGACATATTTTACTATTTTATTTCCGTAAAGGAAAGAAAGCTGCTGCAGCTCACAAAAAGGTATGTGAAGTTTATGGTGCTAATGCTGAACAGAGCCCACGTGTCAGAATTGGTATAAAAAATTCCGTTCTGGAGATTTTTCCCTCAAAGATGAGCAACGTTCTGGTCGGCCGACTGAAGTTGATGATGACCACATCAAAGTCATAATTGAAGAGGATCGTCATATAACTGTTCGAGAGGTTGCGGAGAGGCTACATGTGTCGCACACAACAATTGAAAAACATTTAAAATGTCTTGGGCTAGTTAAGAAGCTTGATATTTGAGTACCTCACGAATTGAAAGAAATTCATTTAACACAAAGAATCAACTTTTGCGATATGCACCTTAGACGAAATGAAACCGACCCTTTCTTAAAAAGAATCATCACTGGTGATGAAAAATGGGTCCTGTACAGTAACATACGAGGCAGCGTTTTTATATTCGCGGAATGGGGGACAAGGGGTGGAAATAAAAAAACCAAATTATTTTTCTTTTTCAATATATTCACCTGCAAGACGGATACATTTTTCACATCTTTCAATTAATTTATTTATACCCTCATAAAAAAATGATTTCTCTTTATCTGCAAAATACGCCGAAACTGCCTCCTTGACTTCATCATCGGCAGTAAATTTTTTACCGCGCAGCTCTTTTTTCATTTTCGGAAACAGGTAATAATCACTCGGGGTCAGGTCTGGGCTGTAGGGTGGGTGATTCACAATTTCGAAGCCCACCTTATGCAGGGCAGCTAACGCAACGCGGCTCTTGTGGACGGGCGCGTTGTCGTGCAAAAGCAGAACACCTTTTGTCAATTTTCCCCGTCTTTTCTCTTTAGTGGCTTCTTTTAGTCGCTCTAATATTGAAGCGTAATATTCTCCGGTTATAGAAACACCTTTATCTTTATAATCAATCAACAATATTCCTTCCGAATCCCAAAATACCGTTGCCATGAGTTTCCCAGCTGATTGTGACACTTTAAATTTCTTGGGAGGTGCTGTGCCCTTTTTATGCCACTGCATGGAGTCTTGTTTGGACTCAGGTTCATAATGATGAACCCAAGTTTCGTCTCCAGTAACAATTCCACTCAATACACCATCCTTGTCTTCATTATAGAGGTCCAAAAATGCATGCGAACACTCTACGCGCTGTTGTTTTTGCGGCGGCGTGAGCATTCTCGGCACCCATCTTGCGCTGACCTTAGAAATGCCGAGATGATCGTGTAGGATTTTAAAAATTGTTGTATCGGATACTCCAACCATTTCTGCGAGTTGTTTCTGCTTTAGTCGAGCATCTTCGAGTACAATTTGTTCAACTTTTTGGATAAGTGCTGGCGTGTCACCTCAATGCTCCTGCCCGGCCTCGGGTCGTCTTCAAGGGATTCCCTTCCTTGTTTAAATAAACTATGCCACTTGTACACCATGATTTTTCCTGGACAAGAGTCGCCGTAAACCAATGACATCTCATTCATTATGGTCGTGACTAATTTTCCTTGCCTGGTAAGGAACTTTATAACGGCACGATATTCGATTTTCCCAATAGAATATGAGAATGTTGCAAGGATTATTTACATTTCAAAATGTCAAGATTTTTTCCATATTTCACTTTTCACTCCTGATTATGTTACTTGGTTGACGATAGCTCAAAGACTAACTGTCTAATAACAATGAAACTTGGTATTTATACTAATCATGAGTCGCTGCAGAGGCCACACCCCCAATGCGCCTACTCACCGCTCTACAACCCGCTCATTCCACGAATATAAAAACGCTCCCTCGTAGTTCGAAAACGATCATGGAGCAAACACGATATACCAGCTCAAACCACATCGAAAGCTGAATTACATCCAAAAAAGATCAAGCTATCAGTTTGGTGGGATTACAAAGGTGTTGTGTTTTTTGAGCTGCTTCCAAGGAACCAAACGATCAATTCTGATGTTTACTGTCAACAATTAATAAAACTGGATGAAGCAATCAAAGAAAAACGGCCAGAATTGTCAAATCGGAAAGGTATAGTTTTCCACCGAGATAATGCAAGGCCTCACACATCTTTGGCAACTCGTGGGAAACTATTGTAGCTTGGCTGGGAAGTGATGCCACATCCCCCATACAGCCCTGATCTAGCACCATCTGATTACCATTTATTTCGAAGTTTGCAGAATTCTTTGAATGGTAAAACTTTCATAAATAATGATGACCTTCACTCGCACTTGGTTCAGTTTTTTGCTGATAAGGATCAGAAATTTTATGAGCGCGAAATCATGCAGCTAAAAGATAGATGGCAAAAGGTCATTGAGCAAAATGAAAAATATATAATTCATTAAAAACTATTCTTTGTTTAAAAAAAAAGTGTTTTATTTTATACTACAAAACCGAAAGTACTTAGTTGCCAACCCAATATATACAATACAAGGTACTTCCAAAAGAAGTCAATAAAATCTAGTAGTTGTAAATCAAGGAAATTGGATGACGTTACTATAAAGAAAATTAAATATTCCATCAGGATATTATTACATATTACAACTTAGAAGACGATACAGAAAAGCTAGAGGTGTAGATTGCTGTACGGGTGTTGCTTCATTATTCTAGTATTTCCTATTGGAAACACCATGAAAAGGAGACTAGAAACACTAATTTAGGCTATGTATCACCTCTTGTTGATGCTGAATAAAGGTTGTTCAAGCAGTGAAAGCGACGGATGGAAGGTTGGAATAAACAGAAACTTAGAAATAAATAATTTCCATTCGCTTGGAGCAATAATTGATAGTATTTATTTTCTTAATCAAAAACATTACTTCTTTTATTATTATTCCTGATTTAGTCGCTAACAATATTTAATATATAAATGTAAAAAGTAACAATAATTTAGAGATTTACCTTTTTCCTTTACCTCACGCTATTAATGTCAATGATTTGATGATTAGACCAGTTGATGCGCTTACTGGTTTGTTAGAAATAAGTGTTCATAGAAGATTACAATCAATCCCTTTCTAAAGTCAGCGACTCTTTAAATATATAATGAAGCGAACTATTGAGTAAACGTATTATTCTCTCCATAATAATGCCCATGCCCATAATAAAAGCAATGCTCCAGAAGAATTGCGATCAGAAGAGTTACCTCACCCGCCGTATAATCCAGACCTATCACCTAACGATTACCATCTTTTTGGACCCCTTAAACAAACTTTACAAGAAAGTTCAAATCAAATCTATACTCGCCTCGTATATTCATAATAAAGACATGATCCCCTAAAGTTAAGCAAAAAAATTTAAGTTCATAATTAAATTAGATTTCAATTATTAATTGAAAATATTCCCCTTCTTCCCTTTAGTATCTCTAATAATATTAATGTCTATTAAGTGCCAGATTGTGAATAAGTATGGACGTCAAAAACGCGTACATTTTTTCCAGATATAATATTTATTATTATTATTATTATTATTATTTTGAGTGTCTAAAATTATTGCGAACTAAATAAAATCAAATGTATTAAAGAAAGCACGAACAAGAACAGAAATCTGCCTACAATTCAACTATTGTTAGTATTAACTTCCACTTGAGTTAATGGAAATAGTTAGGTACTTTATTAAATAGCAGTTATTACAGTTTTATAGGTTCAATATTTCTTAAAAATTGCCTTTCCAAACAATATTCATTTCATTTCAAAAGAAGAGATAATCCTAATGATAATTATAATTTGGTACAAAGTATGAAATAATAGTATTAGACATACATTGCGTAACAAACGAACTTCTTCTCTAAAAATATAGCATACCCTACATAATAAGTACATGAACATACTTATGTTCATATAAAAATAGAGGAACATTTTTAGCGTACCTTTAGTCATGTGCTACGTCAGAACAAACTTATTTACGGAACATGTACTTTGCATATGTTCTTAATTTCTTGTTAATAAGTATAATTTTAATAAAATTAACAGGATTTTGTATGAACTAAATTTGTAATTTCATTAATATATTTTATTAATGTTTTCAGAGGTCTGTAAAAATAATACAATTTAGAAATTCAAATTATAGATTTTAGAAAAAAAATATTGAGATAAAATAACACATATGCTGCAGAAATATTAAATATCCGAAACGAAATCGATCTTTATTTCTGAACGTGCCTACTATTTTAAGAAAATGATATTCTTTATTATTAAGTTGATGCAAGTGAAATTTAAATTTAAAATAAAATATAAATGTAAATGATATATGTATTTACAACGTACTATTAACGCCAACTGCGTGCGAATATCTACTGATATTTTATGAATGATACAATGCGTGAAATATGCATTACAATGTGAAATGAAGTTATAGCTTCGAAATAATGCGACGGTCTCAACTTGTAACGTAAACAGTAGTTTATAAAGAAATTAACGCACACGAATGAACCAAACAACGTTAATAGACGTGAAGAAAAATCACTTCGACATGATCGATATAGGCCCTTAAACCTTAGTCAAAAATATTAGGTACATATGTACATAATCAAAATTCAATTACGAGCTTGTGCCGGTATGGAGTTCATATTTTCATATTAATTGCCTTCTTTCATTATTATTTTTCATACTATCCTTTCCCTGATCAGTCTCTCTGCATCTCTCTAATCTAGACTTCTATAGCTGTAGGTTTTCAGTTATTTTCTAGTTCCTTTTTCTAAGGGCAATCTTCCAAACCGTCTTAACTCGTTTTTTGCAATCGTCTGCTGATTCTATCCCTAAAATTTATTTTGTATCTCGTTTCTTATCTTATTTATTGGTTTTGATATTGCTATTTTTCTTATGGTCTTCGTTTCGTTTGCATGCATCTTCTTGTCTTGTTTTTTATCTAAAGCTATTTTAGATCCACAAGACAATATCGGAACGAATGTCGTGAAATCGCATTTTTGTCTTCGCGAGTGCCATCTCGTTAGTAATTCCGTAAGTTTGGTTTCGTACATTGTTTAGGTAATGATGATTCCCTCCGTCGTTGCTATTCTGTTAGGTTATGTCACACTACCGTTAAATTTCATAAATCAATTGTCTTTTTTTAAGGAAATATCTGGGACCGGATATTATGTCAACATTCGAGTAAGACTTTTGTACAAGATGTCCTAGTGAGTGGACGCGGTTGTAGCCGTCTTCCTTCATGGTGTTATTTTAGGTTAGCAGGGAAAATGCTTATTCCTTCGACAATTGTCGATTTCACTGTACCTAAGTTTAGTTCGTCAAAGTTGAGTTAGTTCTTTTGTGAAAGATTCTTTGTCGAAGACAACGTGTGTATATGAAGGCCATTGACAACATTTTGGGCTACCATCGTTTGAAACTTTGTTACAACCCTCCAACGATCAGCGAGTTTTACGTTATCGTCGAAATTCTACTTTTTCTTATTGTCCTCCACTAAGGAGAGAGTCTTATGAAAGTTAGAAATATTCCACCGAACTGTAAATCGTGCATTGGGGATTATGTTGCCCTAAGGTCATTTTTGAACCTGCATCAAGACCATTCCCAACCATAGTAACCGTCCCAAGTTATTGGTGACTCGATCACCCAACGGGTTGTCTCGTTGCAGACTCCCCAAGTAGTTTAAGCCAACTAGTTTAAGTGTTACCTGCAATCCGCATATCTCAGTATATGTAAGTATTCATTTTTATCAGTCATCTCCATATAACTAATGTTATCGTTTCACATTGAGAAAGTATTTAGTTGATTAGTAAGATTAGAGTCAGTAATAGAAAGTCATTTATTATTCATTATATTTAGTGAATGGGCCTTCAGCTCATAAATATATATTTTATCATTCGGTCATTTACATATAAGTAAGCCAATCGATATATCCAACCCAACACATTATTAATCGAGTAAGTAGTTACCATTTAAGATGCTTTTGTAACTAATTCGCTTGGAATTATTAAGGATATACTTAGTAGAAAAGCCCTATTTTGGCTCTCATAATTTTGCTGGGAAGTTATATATATACATATACAATAACTTTAATTCTGAAATAGCAGAAGCATTCGCAAAAACTTAATAGTTGGCTGGCATATACTCCAATAGTGCTAGTTTTGGAACACCAATAGCATTTATTTACAAATAACTTTAAATCGAAATTACCGCCGTCTTTTATATGGTTTATTTGTTAAGAAATTTTATTAGCATATTTGAGATTTTAAATTCATTAAGTTCATTTGAGAGTTATTATTCAACTTTTCTTTTTGTTAATAAATAAGTTTACTGTTGGCCAGTACTAATGAGCTTTATTTTTGTTTCACCTTAGCAATTTATTTTATAATTTTCTTTTGGTTTTGCCCAATTTTGTTATTTTGTCATTAGTATGTATTGGATCCAAGTGCTTCAGCATTAGCAGGTATACTTCTAGGGATTAAATGCTGCTTCTTAAGAATTTTTTTACATGGCTCCCCCTCTCTCCGAATATTCTGGCTAGTTCCTCCCTAAGAATTGTTTTTTTTATAATTTTATGAAGGTAAGCAATTCGGGCTTGTGATACTACAATTTACACTCACCTCTAGGGTAGAAAGAGATACATTTCTTGAATAAATGAAAAATACATTAATTAGGGTACACAAAAAAGAAAATTTCGCCAAATGACAGTTACTAAATATACACAAAAAGAACTTAGCTGCTAATCAGCGATGATTCCAAATAAGGCTCGGTCTAACCATATGGTAGCTTAAGAAGGTACTTGAATTTGAAATAACGATAAGTGAAAAAAAATCAGAAAAATTGTACAACGTGGTTAAGGTGGAGATGGATAAGAAACACATATGTTCCAATTAAGGGAATTATAAAGACTTTTACGGCGCCCAAAAATCCAGTTAAGCTGATATTCGTGCGTCAAGCCCAAAATCAATAATAAATCCAAATACTTAAGCGCGCTATTAATTATTGCCAAATCATAAAGTCATGTATAATCCATAATTACTCTGATCTAAACGTTACACTAATACACGGGCTGGTGGAAGTATCTCTCACTTGGCGAAACTCCAAATTCGAAAGCGAGATTTGCGCACATATACTCAAAATTAAATAAAATACGTTTTACACAACGATACCAAAGAAAGAGCAGGAATATCTCCAAACTATCAAAGACACCCACATAATAACGACAATAAACTTACGAAAGAGGCACTACAACAAACTAGGAATAACTAGAAAATAATTTATGAATGTAGACAAATACACAGGAGTTAAACGGTGTGCGTAAACGCATGCGAATTGACGAATCATAATCCAAACAATAGCAATAATACAAATAATATGTTGATTAAAAAGAACAATTATTATGTCGACAACTAATAAAAAACTGAAAATTATTTCGAAATTAAAATTGAAGCAAGTTCTAAATCGATAAATTAGCATAACTGTAGCATTACAAAAAAGAGCGATATGGTTATAACATATGTAAATAACACAAATATGTAGAAAAGTTATAGATAAAAATGCATTTACACGAGTAATTAGACGTAAGAAGCAATGAAATTTAAAGAGAGCTTTTATATACAGGGTATGAACAAAAGAGCATTTCATTATGTATAGTAGATAATTAATTATAGGTTACATAAAATAAGTGGACGATAAATACAGAAGAGCAACAGATAGCATAATTTATAGAGATAATGATATTAGGATCATTGGACTTACTGTAGTATCCAGTAACGAAGGTATTATACATACGCGATAAAGTGGAAATTGTTGAATAGGGCTATGATTAACATTAACAAAATGAACAAATTATTAAATACAAAGGAACATATCTTACGTCAAGTATTTAATATTATACTCTTTAGTATAGCAATGTTAATATGTATAATAATTTATCTGTCAAGTTAACAAAAACGTAACATCATTTCTGTTAAACATTTGTTTATTCATAGCAAAATAAAAGTCATACATTGTACATTGTACATTGTATTGTACATTGTGATATTTTCCTGAGAGAGGTGGCTGTTTTTTCCATTTGTTCAAAAACAATTGTGAATATTTTCTAAAGCAGACATGAAAAATATCAATTATAAAAAGAAAGCATGTCTATGGTTGGATAAATGGAATGTTTCGGGACATGCTACTACTACGAGCCACTACTTCGTCTACAGAAAATTCAGAAAATTTAGTGGAGTACATGAGGCATAATTGATTGTTCTGTCTCGCCCAATGGTAAAAGCGTGCAAAAAATAAATACTACTAATATATTCAAAAATTCACTAAATATTAAAAATCCAGCGTTCGGTTATCATAACAAACAGGCCTAACTTATTCTAACACATGATAATGCAAGACCCGATATATAGCACGAGAAAACATCAAAACTTAACAACTTAAACTATGAAATTCTACAGCATTCGCCACATTTACTAAACTTATCTCCTACAGACCTCTTTAACATCCAAACGCAGCCTTGCAAAATACGAGGTTTTAAGAAAAATATGTAACAACCTTTGATGAAGGGTAGTATAGCCTAAAATAAGCAGAAAAGTCATAATGAACATATGGTCCCCAAATGGACGATTTTAGAGATACCGGCCATTTTGCGCTTACAACTTTTTTATTACATACAATTTAATCTATGAACAAACAATTAAAGACAAATGTCAAACGAGATATTCCAAGTGTCTTTCTTTTATTTCACAGCAGTCACGACATATCTGCCGCAAGCATATTCGAAAACCTCCACACTGGTTCAGACTCGGTGACATCCATGCCGTGACTGCTGTAAAGAGAGGAGACGGCACTTTGAACATATCGTTTGACTTTTAGCTTGTGTTGTTTCTTCAGAAATTACATTTTTGTACAAAACCATTCTTTTGCGATCCCATGTTCATTAAGGTTTTATTTTTGCATATACTGGGTCATACTATCGTCTTTCAAATTTTGACACATTAACGGTATAGTTATTTGTTGCATTAACTAAACTAAACCGAAGGATTCCTTTATACCATACATTCAAAAAAGTGGCCTCCATGATATGCAGATACAGATATCGCAATTCAAATAAGTAAATAACTAATCACTAATAAAGGCGTTTATATTATTTTTCTACTTCTACATATTGAATTCATATTTAAGGTCTCTTAAATATGTACATATGTATTTTAGTACCTGACCACGGATTCAGTGAGAAAACAAAAGTACTTACATCAGTTGGCAGCCTATTTTTTTGAGCTTTCAGTTGCAATTTTGTCTGAATAAAGCTAAGGCATGCAGAAATACAATTTTTTAATTAATATAAACCGTATGTTTTTCAGTAAGCGATATGGAAATTTTGCAGAATACTTTTTGGGCTATGATTTTTTACGACTTTAAACAAGATTTATCATACTACTACACATTCTATATTGGGTTATATCAAGCTGTGATTAAATAAATATTATCAATGTTGGAGGTTATAGTCACTTCAAAATTCATGAACTAGTGATCTTCTCACTAGATTAATACTACTTTGTAATGATGAATTTTATTTTTTGTAAATAATGCATCCAATAAACACATGTTTCCATTAACTTATTAAACAGGACTAATAAGAAGAATTAATTCTTTGTATTATTATTGTATGGGTACAATGTCTGAATAGTCACCAAATTTAGTAGCAGCTGGAGATAGTAGTTCGTCATTGGCTACACTTAGTTACTGATTTCGTCAATATATAAGTGGAAGATGTACAAATATATTAGATGATAAACCATTACCTAGATTACCAGCGATATCTTTTTGTGCTGAAAAACATTATTGACACGAAGAAGTTAATCAATCGGAATATCTGTAAATATAGTTTTACGCAAACATCTGCGTGTAGAGAAGTCGGCAAACCGGTAGATTCCGAATTTGTTAACCAAAAAATGAAAAGAAACACGAGACTACAATTCAACTGATTAGTCACTCAACATACAGTCCAGATCTTGCCTTCTACAATTTTCATGTATTACCAATAAATAAAAGTTTGGTGCGTGGTAAGAAATTTCTGGACGTCAATTTCTGCTAAAGTCCAGCGACAGAGTTTTCTACCTATTTTGAGAAGTAATTGCAAAAAATGAACAAGTTTATTTTAGAGAATTTTTGTGAAAAACAATAACACTACTTAAATCCCACAGTTTTTAACTAGAATTTTTCTTTTTATATATGTATGTATTTACATTATACTGCAATGAATTAAATTTAATGAAGCATAATCTGCATCTTCGAAAGCGATAACAACTTTATCAGCGAGTGAAAGCAAAACAAAAGGAAACGTGGATAAAAATTTATTATTAAGCATCTTCTTTGTTTGGTTTAATGTACATTTATTTAAGTTTGTCATCCTATTTGCTTTAATATTTTATTTTTTAATTAATTTAATTACTTTATCCAAAAATGTTTATAGCAATTTTTTAAGAACTTGGTAATAAATCTGTACGCACTTTATGTAAATAGGAAAACAAGTAATACAGGTACGAGATAAAACATTTATAATAAATGCTGTTAATATAGAAAAATAGATAAAATTAGAGTGAATTAAAAATTTACTTTGATCAATCGTATTTCTTGCTATAAAACGTTAATTTAAAATCTATCATCACAGATTCGCTCGCAAACAATATACCTGTTACTATAAATTCTATTTTTGATGTGATGTATAATCATAATGGAAAACGACATAAACAAACCAAACTGTGCGAAAAATGATCAGTGAATTCCACTTACTATTATTACAAATACTTGACCTGGATCCTGATTCATCTGCAACGCTAGTGGCAGAACATTATCGTGCAATTCACCAGAATGCACCAAAACCGTCGACGTCGGCATAGTTCTTTCCCGCCCTATATTGCACTGTACTCCATTCGTTTGAGTATTAAGCGATTTTTCATTTGTTTCAGTCATAATATTAACCGGCATAGAGTCATGGTACTCGCTGCTGTGTAGTAATTTTTCTGCTGTTTCCGTTTCCCTGTCAGAATCCGTACTTGGTCTTAAAGCTTCAGAGAATTTTCTCTCTTGATTTATCGAAGGTGTATTTTGAAAAAATAAATCTTGATGAAGATAAAAAGGAGATGTCTTATCTGGATCTGTTGTTGATTCTGCCTTTAATTCATCTTCGGCTTGATTTTCCGTGCTTTTTTCAATTACATTTTCTAAAAATTGCGAAAATATTAAAATGAGATTCTATCGTAACTTGAAAAAACATAGGTGTGGTTTTAGAGATTTGAATCTCTAAAAACACACAAAACAAATAATCAACATGGATAGCGCATTAAATTAACTATACAGAACGTCCATAAAATAATGGAAAGATACTATTACGTATTTTTCCGGATGATTCTTTGGCGATAGTAAAATCAAACATTGACATAGCGGAAATAATTTTCCAATAATTTATTTAACCATTAACTATGTATGTAGATACAACTGTTAATAATTCCAAACACTAATTATAGATATCTTTAATTAAACACTGATTATTAATATCAACCTTCACTTATCAAAGCCAGTATCACTAATTATGTTCGCGTTGCCGATATTCTTGTTCTAGAATCGGTCGTTCCTCGTTTCTTTCTCAGAGCTGTATACCTAGATTGGGCTCTAAAGGTTTCATGACAGAACATAAAAGGTTTTTTGACCGTCTTATGCACAAACGCTAAGAATTTGTAATATATTTCAGAAAGAATGAATTATTTTTTGATGTTTTCAGGAATTGATAATACGAAAATAATAAAATACGTTTCTGCAATCCACAGCTAGCAACAAAATATCCGAAATATTGTTGTCACCTGTTGCTGCTACTGACTGAAATAATCGAATTACATAAACGCCATCTATTCTCACAAAATTGATTATTCAATAAATTTAAAACGGATGTCGCTTAAAATACATGTCTGGTACTTCTTACGCTCATTCTACAGATCTGAAGCTATGGGGACTATAATGTCAATGTATTAGAAGAAAATATTGCGCATTAATAGGATAACCTAAAATCAATACTAAATTATCACATATCGTCACGCTTCTGTATGTATAAAGAAAACTGCATGAGTTTTGCAATAGAACTTTAATTTTCAAAATCTTTCAAAATAATTTCACTGGTTATTCTTCAAAACCAGTCATGGACTCCTCTGAGTGTCTTCAAACGATTAAACTCGCGCCAGTGGAAAGTTCTTATAGTTGGAAAAGTTGTCTTCTTTTCAGCTTGTTATTCACATGGAAAACAACGCAAAATTGCATAAAGCGAAGTATTAGCTATAAAGTAGATGTGACAGAATTCTCAACCTAGTTCTTCTTAACTACTTGGAATAGACGTTGAGAAATGTGGTGAAGCGTTGGTGGAAAATCGGGTGCCTATACTCTAACAAGTGCTTTAGCAACTCTGGACAGGCATCTTCTGAGTACCATTTTGTAATTACTATCTTTCGTATTACTAGCACCACGCATTCCTCAACTTTTCTTCAAGAATATGGGCACAACTTTCTTCTTAAAGAATTCAGTTCAAAGAAAGGCATGCCTTCGCCTTCAGAGAGCCAAATTATGACCTGCTCTTTAGCCCACTTTATAATAAGTGAAACCAGATTTCGCCACCGTCAAGATGCTGTTACTATAACAACCCTCTCGCGGCACCAAGAAACGCCTTATGCCATCTGCTCGTCGAGTACTTAAGCGTACGAATATTACCCACTCGAAGACGATTATGCAGAATAATACAAATTGCTAGTGCATGTATTCCTAAACAATTTTTTATCTCTTTATGACTCACACCTACCAAACTCCAGCATCTTCCCAGTAACATCAATTTTCTTCTTGATAATAAGCTAGGTAGGGCGTCCTGACCTCGGAACGTCTACTAAGCCATACTTTCCTCTTTCAAAATCCTTATATCATTCGAATACGGTTATCTTCTATCTTCTAGCCATTTCGCTCAAATAATCCAATCCATGTGCAAAGGTGTAACGCAAAATTACACTGTTCAATTCAGGATAGAAAAAGACTGAATAGCCGTCTTACCATGTACAGGTGAATAGCTCTCAATCTACTTTCGTAGTACTCCCTGTAATTTGATTTCACTGTAGACATGAATTCAAAAATTGATGTGTAATAATTCTTCCGGCATCTTTACAACAAATTTATAACCATTAAGCAATGCTTTTCTAGAATTTTTTTCGACTATTTTATTAATCACATTATCAATAATAATCTGTGGCCACCGGTTCCGGCGATTATAAATAATTTGATTGAAAATGCATTTCTTACATTAAGGCCACTTATAGCATTTAGCTCATAAGTATAAAACTTTGTCAGTGAGTTTCTATACCAAAATTGTTCCTTGTCAAGAAAAACCGGAGCAATTGCTCGAACGTTAGTTAAACTAGTCGGTTATATCCTTAATTCTGCCGCTCACTATACATATAATAATACAAGTGATTTTGCATAAATAAATAGTAGTCAAACGGCGCCATGTCGAGATAATATAGCGGATAAAGCAAAACATTCCATCCCAACTCCTAGTAATTTTTGGCGACTTTGAAGAAAAACACGTGGTCTAACATTATCATGTTGAAACACAGTTTTATTTTCTAATTATTTCTGTTCTTAATTTTTCTAACTGAGCCAGTATTTATGTGAATTTATTCTTTGACTGAATGGTAATAAGTCAACAGCAACAAAACATAATCTTATTTGGACAAAAACTTTCTATGATATGTTTACCAGCCAAAGACATTTTTCATTCCACATTATTACAAAGAATTCATTTCTCGTCACCCATCACTAATCGTTTCAAAAATGAATCGTTTTCGTAGTGCTTTTATAGTAAATTACAAACAGATAAGCCATCCATTTGATTTCTTCCGGCAGTTCGTGTGGAATGTCTTTTCATTACACCAAACTTACGTAGGTGCTCTGAAACTGTCTCTGAAACTGTTGATTTCCTACGATTTTCCGTGTTGCCGAGTAAATTAAATTATTTGCAGCAACGAGGTGTAAAGAACTACAATTACGTATCAAAATTTATAAATCGTCCAATTAATGACTAACATTTCTTTGTAATCAATGTCTCAACTTTCACAAATTTTTGAAAGTAAGTTGATTACACTTTATTTTGTATATCTTGAATAGAAATTATATACATATAGCTAAATTGTTATGATACGCAGCAATAATTAAAAAATTATAATTATGAGAAAGTTTACCTTTGTGTTGTGATTCCGAAAGTATTGTAGAATTATCTTTCCTTACAACACCTTCCTCTGGAGTTTCTGAAACATTTTTAGCATATGCTTCATCCACCTTATCACGTTTTTCATGCTGTCCAGAATCAATTCGTTCTGTGAATTCCTTCTCAACGTCTTTGTTGATCACTATATTATTATTTACTTCGCCGTCATTAACACTCTCATGTTCACTATTCGAAAGGTTTAATTCTACAGGATCAGTTACATTGCCAATACTATTACTCTTAATATCACTGGCAGGAACTTTACTAATATTTTCAGAATTTAGTAATTCTCCAGATTGTTTATCAATAGATGATGATACTTTTTTATTTAGATCAATGTTTTCTAACGATGATTCACTAACTGGAACATCTGCAGCTGTCTGATCTTCTATTACATCTTTTGTGGAAACTTCTGGAGCCTTGGATTCATCGAATTTATAATGATTATTCATCCTTTCATCAGACTTCTCTGTAACATCGGCAATATCACTGCTACCTCCAGTCGCTACGACATTATTCTTAATTTCATCAGTTTTATCAATTTCTTCGACATTTGGGTGAATGTCTGTTAGAATTTGCACATTAGTATTATCAATTACTTTATTTTCATTGTCTGAACTTGGTTCTTTATCATCCAATATCAATGCATTCTTATGTTCATCATTATTGCCTACATTTGGCGCTTCTGTATTTACTTGATTTTCCTTAGTTCCACTCTCTTCGAGTTTTTCTTTGCCATTCGAAGGTTTCATACTATTAACATCAATAATTTCTTTAATATTATTCTGAGAATCGTCAACATCATGAAGACTGGTATCTACTTTTTCAAATTCTTTACTTTTACATAACTCGGAATCTTTACTGTCTTCTCTTATTTGATCTTTAAAAGTTTTTGACTCTACATCAAGACTATTACCTAAATTAGATTCCATGTGATCCTTTGCAGAAATTTTCTTTTCTTCGTTTATGTCTCCAATTTTATCAGTAGAACAGATCATATCAGTCTGTCCTTCTGAACTATTTTGAATATTACTTTCGCCATGCGCATTATCTTCTTTTTCGTGTTCAGTAGCCAAGCCGATACCAACTTTTAAATTATCATTTTTTCCTGATTCAACATTTATTTCTTTAACGTTTGTTTGTTCTATAGCATCGGCAACTCCATTTTTACTTATAACTACTTCAGTATTGCTTTTAATATCATTAATTTTATCGCTATCTGCAAAATTTAACTGAACATTTGTTACATTTAGTGAATTAGCATCTACTATTTTGTTTTCATGAACGACTTCTTCTGAACTTCCCAAATCAAATTGATTAATATTTTCAGAATTTAGTAATTCTCCAGATTGTTTATCAATAGATGACGATACTTTTTTATTTGGATCAATGTTTTCTAACGATGATTCACTAACTGGAACATCTAAAGCTGTTTGATCTTCTATTACATGTTTTGTAGAAATGTCTGGAGCCTTGGATTCATCGAATTTATCATGATTAGTCATCCTTTCATCGGATTTTTCTGTAACATCGGCAACATCACTTTCACCTTCAGTCGCTACAGCATTATTCTTAATTTCATCAGTTTTATCAGGTTCTTCGACATTTGGATGAAGGTTTGTTAGAATTTTCACATTAGTATTATCAATTACTTTATTTTCATTAGTATCTTTACTCACTTCCTTATCTTTTATATCTGAGGTTAAGAAATCAGCTTGATCATTATCATTGTCTAACATATCGGAATTAAATTCCGTAACTGCGGTTAGAAGATTTTCATTAAATGGGTTAATGTTTTGTGACAATTTTTCACTAACATTATCTTTATCTGTTAGTGCTTCTCCTTCAGTAATACTCTTAAGCTCAGCAGGATTTTGAACTTCAACTTTCACTTGTACAACATTATTATCGACATTATCATGATTTAATACAGTTTTATTATCGTTCTTAGTATCATTAACTTCTACATTTGGTGCATTATCATCATCATTTATTGTCTTTGCATTAACAACCATTTCCATTGCCGTATCTTCAATATCCGAGCTTACACTTTGCCATTCTGGTTTCTCAAAATTTTCGTGGCGTTCTAATTTATTAGAACTAGATGGTAACATTTCTTCATTTGCACCTGGCGAAATTGCTTCGTCATTTAATGCATCACTTTTTGTGATATCATCTATGATAGATTTTTGGATTTCAACCTTCGATTCGTCTACATTATCACAACTATTAACTATTCTGTCGCTGTCTTTAGAACTCTGCTCCAACTCATGGTCGACAGTATCATCACCAACTGCATCAATTTCACTGTTTTCCTTAATAGTATCGACTTTATCACTTTCTTCCAAAATAGGCTGAACCACATTTTGTGTCTTAGTATCATTCGCAATTTTGTTTTCAATTTCTTCCATTGGCTCAACTTTAACATCTTTTTCAGCGGATGACTCACTAATCTGTACGCTCGAAACCACTTGATCTTTCGGCAATTTTTCAAGATCGACAACATCACTAACTGCATCGATTTCACTGTTTTCCTTAATAGCATCGGCATTATCGCTTTCTTCCGAAATAGGCTGAACCGCATTTTGTGTCTTAGTATCATTCACAATTTTGTTTTCAATTTCTTCCGTTGGCTCAACTTTAACATCTTTTTCAGCGGATGACTCACTAATCTGTACGCTCGAAACCACTTGATCTTTTGGCAATTTTTCAAGATCGACAACATCATCACCAACTGCATCGATTTCACTGTTTTCCTTGACAGCATCGACTTTATCACTTTCTTCCAAAATAGGCTGAACCGCATTTTGTGTCTTAGTATCATTCACAATTTTGTTTTCAATTTCTTCCGTTGGCTCAACTTTAACATCTTTTTCAGCGGTTGACTCACTAATCTGTACGCTCGAAATAACTTGATCTTTCGGTAATTTTTCAAGATCGACAACATCACTAACTGCATCGATTTCACTGTTTTCCTTAATAGCATCGGCATTATCGCTTTCTTCCGAAATAGGCTGAACCGCATTTTGTGTCTTAGTATCATTCACAATTTTGTTTTCAATTTCTTCCGTTGGCTCAACTTTAACATCTTTTTCAGCGGATGACTCACTAATCTGTACGCTCGAAATCACTTGATCTTTTGGCAATTTTTCAAGATCGACATCATCACCAACTGCATCGATTTCACTGCTTTCCTTAATAGCATCGACTTTATCACGTTCTTCCAAAATAGGCTGAACCGCATTTTGTGTTTTAGTATCGATCACAAGTTTGTTTTCAATTTCTTTCGTTGGCTCAACTCTAACTTCTTTTTCAACGGATGACTCACTAATCTGTACGCTCGAAATCACTTGATCTTTTGGCAATTTTTCAAGATCGACATCATCACCAATTGCATCGATTTCACTATTTTCCTTAATAGCATCGACTTTATCACTTTCTTCCAAAATAGGCTGAACCGCATTTTGTGTCTTAGTATCATTCACAATTTTGTTTTCAATTTCTTCCGTTGGCTCAACTTTAGCAGCATTTTCAGCGGTTGACTCACTAATCTGTACGCTCGAAATCACTTGATCTTTTGGCAATTTTTCTTTAGCAATATCAGCAATTTCAAAATGTTTTTGGTTTTCAATATTGGAATCATCGATGTTATCATGGGTATTTTTTCTGTTTTCAATATTGGAATTATCCATGTTATCATGAGTACTTTTCTTTTCACCAACTTCTTTAGGACTTGACTGTTCTGTAAGATGATCTTTACCAACAGTAGTTTCAATATCATTTATAGTATCATCAACTCTACCACTTTCTTCCAAAGTACAATAATGATTAGGTAAATTTTGTGATTTATTTCCATCGACAAATTCTTCCACTTTCTTATCTTTAATATCTGAACTTTCGGTTTCCAAATCATCCTTAGTATTATCCTTTTTTGCTTCTAACTCATCGGAACTAATTTTCTCATTAAAAGTTGTTTCTTTAGTTATGGCAATATTTTCTGACGGCAGTTCATTCAATGAAGCATCTAAAGCTGACTGTTTTCCTCCAGATTTTTCAGTTTCGATCTTAGATTCGTCGACAAAATCGTGACTGTTTAGATTTCTGCTTACATCGTTCAGGTTCTTTAGTTCTTTTGTATCAGCAGTTTCATCTCTATCTGAAATTACTTCGATATTGCTTCTAACAGCACTTTCTTCTGAATTTTGCTTAAGATTTTTGTTATCATCAGTGGCTTCTTTCACTTCTATATCATTAGTAACGAGATCTACGTTTTTTAAATCAGATTTATTATGATTTTCTGGCTCATCAAAAATAGGTTGTTTCTGGGTGAAATCATCACTTAAAGCATCTACTGCATTCAAAAGATGTTCACTTGAAGTTCCATGAAAAACTCCATCTTTATTTTCATGAGTATTATTCTCGGAACTAACACTTCCTGTATTCGGCAAATTATTTCCTAAAGGATCGTTTACATTTAGTGTTTCATTAAGAACATGTGAATTGTCACATATACTGTTTTTAGAATCTTCTTTTTCTACATAATTTCTTTCACCAATAGCAGTTTTCGTATCTGATGCATTTTCATCTACATTATTTGCGATGTTTGTAGCATTATCAGCTTCCACCATTGAATCAGTAATTTTAATTACTTTTTCATTGTCTGTCAAATCGTTTTCAGTAAACGAACGAAATTTATCATCCAGTACTTTATCATTTTCATTGTCAGCTACTTTATCTTTGTTTTCTGAAACACTGACAGCATATTTATGTAAACGTTCTAAATCTTTTTCAATAGCTTCTTGATCTAGATTTTTCTCATTTTCCTCTTTAACTGAAAAATCAATCTCTTCAGTGCTATCTAAAGTAGCACCATTTATTTTGTCTAGTACATTTTCGATTTGAGATTCAATACTTTTTAATCTGACTTGCATTTCTTCATCGGTAATTTCATAATCTCCATTCTTATCTTCTTCTATAATCTCTCTTTTTTTGATTTCCTCATCATCTACTCCTGATTCTGAAACTTCCAGTTTTATGCTGCCAATATGTTGACTAGCATCTCCAAGATTATGAATAGCTTGTTCATTATTATCGATATTTGAAAATTTAGTAACATTAACTGTACCAGTTAAAGGAATTAGTTCAGCTTCCATAGCATTTTTAAGTGCATTATCGTTATTCATGTGAAAACTCCCTTCTAAATCTTTATTAGTACCTACTGTCTCATCTTTAACTTCACTCTCATCCTTTATTGTATCTGAAGTTATTTGATGGTTTAGTTCATCATTTTTGGTAATATCCTTTAAATTTTCATCACTAGGAGACAATACTTCTGATTCCGGTGCATTTATTTTTTCATTGTTTACTGCGTTTTCTAATGATTTTTCAATTATTGAATCTGTTCCAATAGTTCCCGATAAATCAATTTGTTTCTTTTCATTTGCGTCATCTTCAAATATTTTACTCTTTCCTACTTCATGAAGTTCGTTATTATTTTGTTCAACGAAATTTTCCACTTTTTCTATAGAATGTAACGAAATGTTTTCACTAGGAAATTTATCTTTTATTTCAATTTTTATAATATCTACATGGGAACTACACTCTGAAGTGCTTTTGCTCAGTGAATTATCGTCAGTTTTCAAATCTTCACCAACACTAGTACCTTTATCTGTCTCACTTGAGTCTTGGGTGTTAACACTTTTTGAAATTTCCTTCAACGAATCGTCTTTATTTAAATTTTCTATATCTGGTACATCTCCACTTTCCTTATCATCAGATATTTTTGAAGTACTATTTCCATCTAAATCACTTAATTCCTCTTTTCTCAATTCCGTATTATGTACAACTTTGAAATTATTAATCGTAGAATTTTCGTTGTTGTTTTGTACATTGTCTCTTATATTATTTTCCACTAGATCGACATTTTCAGCTTTAAGTAACTCTGGCTGAGTGAGTTCAACAAGCTTAGGTTCGGTACCAAGATTAGATAAAATTATTTCAGTTTCTTCTACTAAATTAATTCCGTCTTTTACTTCACTTTTATCGTTTATTTCTTCAACATTATTTATAGTTACTAAATCCGATGTAGCTTGTTTTATACCATCTATTTGTTTATATTCTTCTGAATCACCATTAACAGTATTAATATCAATTGTATCTTTTGGTAATTTACTTGAATCTACCTCATCTTCTACTACACTTAAATCTTGTTTTTTACACTCTACATTTACACTCTTAAGCGCAATAATTTCCATTGGTTTATCAGCATTTTCGGTTACTTGCTGCACTTCATTGCTTACATCAGACATATCCTCTTTTAAAATACTCTCCAATTTATCATCCTGGGAATGTATTTCTTCTAATTTATTACCAACATCAGTATCTATTTTAATATCTTCTTCTATTCGATCAAGTTTTTGATCGGTTTCTATGTCACTCACGAGTAGATCACGTGTTTCGAATTTATGATCTGTTTGATAGGAATCTTCTAAAAAATGATCTTCTGCACCCAATTTTTCATCCATATCCAATATTTGTTCTTCAACAGCAAATTCATGTTCAAATTTCTCAATGTATTCTTTTGATGTATTCGCTTCCGGTGGCTTTTCGTTCTCATCTTTGGAATCTTTTTCTTCATTTTCTTGTTCTTCGCGGCTTTCGATACTATAATCTTTGAGAGGAATATATTTATATACTGGTTCTTCTTCTTTTGGTATATCTATTTGCTGACTAGATTCCTTTACGTATGGAGAAAATTTTTGTTTTATGGGTTCTATAAGAGAACTAATATATTCTTCAATTTCTTTAGAGACATATACTTCTGTAGCTGGTTTATCTGAGAGAGATGTGTTTGATTTGATGTTATTAATTTTATTAGTATCTTCACTAACAATACCAATTTCTTCTATTGTCCGAATTGAATCTACGATACTCTCTTGATCATTACCCTTTCCATAAATATTAGTTCCATCAGATTCCAAAACCCTATCCAAATTTGCTCTAGTAATTGTTTCAAATGTAGATTCATCATTTTCATTTGCGATTTTTTCAAATCCAGAAGTTTCTATCGCTTTCTCGTCCAACTTTACATCATTCTCAATAATCTCTTTCAAAGTCGACACACTAGTTACGACATTATCATCAAGAGCAGTCACACTATTGGTTTCTTCGTCCTCACTATACTTTTTAAGAGGTATGTATTGATAAACCGGATGTGGTTCCTCCACAATTACTTCTTCATCTATACTTTTCTGAAGTTGAAATGTCTTTTTAATTGGTTCTATCATTGCAGTAATATACCCTGAAATTTTTTCTTCAGCCTCGTTATCTATTATAGTTGTCTCGGAAATATCTGTATTTTCATTGAGTGGCTCCTGTTTTGTTTCTTGTTTATCCGTTCTATCATCGACTTTAGAATCTCGGTCTTGAGATAAAGTACTTATTTCTTGAAAGTTTTGTTTAATGCAAATTTCTTCCTCGACAACTTTAGGTGCCTGTAGTTTATTTCCACTTTCATCATAACTTTCATTGATTTGTTTGACTTGCAAATTTTGTGTCCCTTCGGAACTGTCGATTTCTGCAATTTTATCTAAAGCCACATTATCTTCGTCACTATAATCTCTCAGTGGAATATAGATAACATCTTGTTTACAAACATCCGCAGAATGTGCACGTTTCTTAACCTTTTGAGCTTTCTCTTGTTCTACATGCTTATCTGCAGAAAATGCTCTTCGAACAGGTTCAGTTATTTGACTCAAATATCGCGTGATCTCTTTTTCAACCATTTCTTCTTTATTCTTTTTATCCTCCCATACTTCCTGCTTTTGTTTTTCTAAATCTCGTCTAACGCGGTATCCTTTATAATTTCTTTGAATTGTTGTGGCGGCTTCATCCTGCCACAATTGCCTTAATTCATCGGATACCGTACTCTGTCGCTTTTCTGTAGTTAAACTGGGGTCTAAATCAGAAGATGCTTGTTCAAAATTTTCTTTTAATTTAATACCATTTTCAGAGTCACTTTTATTCTTTATTTTCCTAAAGAATTTTTGGATTTTCTTAGCAGCAGTATCTAAAATATCGTTTACTAAAATACCACCCTGTTCCTTTATTTCTGCGGTATTTACTGCATTTAAATCAGCAACATTCGAAACTACTTGGTCATCGATATCAGATCTATTTTCAATATCTACATTATTCATTGATATATTACTATTTAATTCGTTTTCATTAACCAATTCTTTCTTACGGCTATCGTTGAATATAACAGTATCAACGGAATCGGTCGATGTTACCGAATCCTTACTCAAAGGCCTTATTGAAAATTCATCGTTATCTCCCACCGATTCACTACTTTTAGCAGAACTATTAGAATTCTTACTAGTAGTAACAACATCAACGTCTTCACTCAATGCTTTCTCCAATTGTTTAACGTCTTCGCTAATTCCTTTAGTAATTTCCCTAATATTACTCTCACTCGTAAGACTCTCAATATCTTCAGTCTTCGTCATTTCAAGTCCATTTTCTAATGTTCTCTTCAATTTTTGCACATCTTCTTTAATGGCCGTTGTTATTTCTGCTATGTTACTTGCGCTCGAATCTATAGAAATAGATTCTTCTGTTTCAGTATTTTTTAAACTTTGATCAACACTGTCGACTGTATCGAAACTTTGAAATTCGTCACCTATAATAAACGTCATCGATTTCGATAAGGGATTAGTGCGTTGAATCGAAGGTTCGTCTATCGTGAGACTCCTTGTATAAGTTTTTGACCTTCTTCGTGGTTCTTCTGAAGGTACCGGAGCATCATCAAGTTGCTCTAAAATAGCAAATACTTCTTCATCTGACAGCATTTTATTCATTTGTAAATTTGTAGAATTCGGTTTATTGCCTCCTTGATGCTCTTCAATCTCTTCGATAACAGCGGTAGAAAGTTCTGCCTTATTGTCTAACATTACTGCATCCTTATTGTCTTCATCATCAACCTCCAAAACTGTCGGTAGTTTCTCCTCAAATGTTTTTCTCTTTGCTAATCTCTTTGATGAATTTTCATAACGTTTTCTGATAATATAGCCCCTAAACAAAGCTTGAATCACAGTTGCTGCCTTCATAGCATCTTCAGCACTTCTTCTTTGGCAAGGCAATTCATCACATTCTGGAGGTTTTTGCAAATCAATTATCTAAAATGAAATTCATTTTTAATAAATTAATAGAAGAAACTATATGTATGTATAGTATATTATCTTACCTCCATAGATTTTATAGCTACGTCATTCGTATAATTTGAAACATCCGCTAGTTTTTCAATAGAAGCTGGTTTGAGTTCCACATCATCCCCAAAGGGTTCCGTTGTGATAAATATAGTAGATTCTCGTTCAGGATCCGCAATCAATATTTCCTTCCCTTCTACAGTAATATTTTCGATAGCAGAGTCAGTAGCTTCTAATTTTGCTATTTCTTTATGAATAATTGTGGGATCATCATATCGACTTGATTCATAATGAGTATGCTCCAAGTCAAGAAAGTCAGCAGTAACTTGTTTGTGATTTTCCTGGACAGAAGTTTGAAATTCATTGAAGTTATGTTGATTTTCTGATATAACATTTATCCCTTCAGGTATTTTCGTTGATAATTCCTTGGATTCTCTAATCCTTTTTCTAACTAGAAAACCTTTGACTAGCGACTGTATAACAACGACGGCCCTTGCTACGTCCATCGAAATCTTAGGGTTGCTTTCTGCAGATGAGGCGCTAACTTCCTTACCATATTGTTCTTCGATAATTGAAGTCTCCTTACAAATTTCGTTGTTGGGATAAATATTATTTTTATTCTTATTCATAACCTTTCTTGTTAAATACCCTTTTGTTAAAGCCTGTATTTTAACAGCTGCAACAGTTCTATCCATCGAAGTTTTTAATAAATTATGATCTACTGTAATAGCAGTCGAGACGTTTAAATCGACTTTATTATCAATAGTTTCTATTTCTTCAATATTTAGCATTGGATCAATATTTTTGTCTTCATCAACCAAAATTTCTAAGTCTATGTTGCCATGAGAAGTTTTCAGTTGGTCTTTCACAATTTTAATCTCATTACTTTCTTCTTCATTCTGCAATTCGCTTTTGTTATCATCAATCTGTTCTTCTACTTGAATGGGATCATTAATGGGTTTTAATACTGAATCATCCACTTTACATGTTTCTTCTGCGTTTTCTGAAGATACGGACTTTCTTTTATTTATAGATTTTCTAGTCAAATATCCTCTTGTTAAAGCTTGTATTTTAACAGCAGCATCAAATGTATCTTTTACCATTGGCTTTATATCCTCAGTAGTTACGCCATCGTTCATTTGCTTTCCCTCTATCTGGATTTCGCTTCCAAGATGATTACATTCACTGATAGTACTCACGATATTACTGTCTTGAGCATTCACGTCTAAAGCGAAATCAATATCTTTTGTAATTTTATTACCAAAAGATTCAAATTTATTTTCGTTTATATATTTTCTAGTTAGGTATCCTTTCATCATACTTTGTATTTTAGTAGCAGCTTTAATTTTATCTTGAATGCTGATACTTGCAGTGTTAGTAGACACATTTAAATTACCATCATTATTATTTAAATTTTCGTTATAATCAGGTCTATTCTTACCAACATCCTTCCTAGTTAAATGTCCTCTCACTAGGGATTGTATTTTTATTGCTGCTTTTGTAACATCGACAATGTCATCTTTAGGACGAATATTTTGACTATCGTTACTTTTGTCGAAATTTTCTTTCATAACGCGATCAGCTTTAACTAATTCCATTGATGTTGAATCACAACTTTCCACATTTGGTTCACCAGTTTCACTAAGTGTAATATCTAGTACTGCAATGCCTTTCTCTACAATTCCTAGTGACTCTTTATCAGCACCGTTTGAGATCGAATCTTGTTTATTTTCAGATTCAGTATCTTTATATTTTTCCTGCACTGTAACTTCATTCAAGCCATTCTTGCTTTCAGCTTTATCACCGATAAGATCCAAATCAGTGATATTATTTATAATAATACCAATTCTTCCATCACTAATTTTATCAGTCTCATCGCTAGTAACATCTGAATTCTGAGAATGACTTTGTAGAACGTTTTTATATTCATCAATTACTGCAATTTCATCTGTAACCGACCTTTGCTTTTCTATTAACAAAGAAGCTTCATTATCTTCATAATCAACTCTATCTAAACTATCCGCTTCTAGCTTAGCACTTTTAGATCTAGTTAAAGACAATTCTTCATTTTGTAAAATGTCTTTATCGTTAAGTTTGAACCTTTCCATTTGTGTTACAACGCTATCGGATATATCAGACATATTTGAAGGTAATACGTTCACATCTTGATCAGTTTTATTAAAAACATCAGATATTCCCTTTCCGTCAACATTATTTTTTTCAATTTCAATTATATCCTTAGTTTCGGATCTAGATTTTCTCCTTTTACCCTCCTCATTTTTCCGAGTCGTTTTATAAGCATTACCTTCTCTAATTATGCTCGTACTTTTAGACCGAGAGTTGTCTTTAACGCTTTTTTCCTCGTTTCTTTTTTGAACAATGCTGCGTCGTCTTTGATCCGTCGCCATCCTTGTATTGTCAGGTTTCCTTTGAACTTGAACCACCTTCTTGCTTTCTAATTCAAGTGGTTGCTTATCTAGTTCTATTTTCTTTCTTTCATCAATTGATTTTTTCTTAACTGCTCTACGTTTATCCATAAACATTTTCGTTTTTTCTTGTCTAGCATTTTTGTCACTATTATTATTGTAAAATGTTCTAGAAGATATGTTACTATCAACTTTAGCCTGAACATTTTTACGCGTAGTAAACGATTTCGGTGCTGGAGATTTATTTCTCGTTATTTTACACATTGTTCCAAAAGTAGCGGATTTAACTTTTACTGGAGTGTTTGTATTAAATTTAGTAGCTTCATTACTTTCGGATACTCCCGAATATGATTTCTTAAATTTTCTTAGTGAACCTAGAAACAAATTTTTGCTTTGTGATTACAACAAACTTCGTGATTAAATTATTTATACCTCTGGAATTGCCTTGATCGCGAATTTCCAAAAGCTGTGCAAAATGTTGTGATGCAAAAGCGTATATATCTGACGGCTTTCGGCGCAACACTTCCTTCGTTAAGCTCTCCATGAGTTCTTCTAAACCAATGGGAACACTTAGACGTTTTACTACCATATCGGCTTCGTTTTCCATAGTAGCTACTTGCATTTTATGCTATGCTTTGAAATCGCCAAAATTAAGGACTGAAATTTTAAAATAAAGCAAAAATTAACAGACAACTTTAATACTATACTATATGATAAAAAAATGAATCACCTCATAAAAGTACATATTTTTAAACCAAACGTTTACTACGTTAAGAATAATAAATGATTAAATTTTCATTGAAAAATGTATATCCTTTATAAACAAAATTTAATAATGAGTTGACGCGCTACATAAACGAATACATTCTGTTATTCACCTGGGCATGCTTCTAAAAACAATCCGTAGCTATAAATGTATTAAGAAATCTCAAGAGTTCGAAGACAACCAAACGCCAGGTAAGGCAATTTTGAAAGAAGTCATATCGTTGAACTACATAAAGCGAATAGAGCATTTTTGGCTACAGTTATTCTTTGTTGGAGAAATTTTTCTCAAGCAGGCAGTCAACATCCTACAAGTTTCTCTAGCCGATCTAAAAGAACTACCAAATGGGAAGGTAAACGACTAAAATGATTTGCCTTTAGGCACCTGTGGGAAATTTTTTTTTGGCAGAAAAATCATAGAATAACAATCCATATATCGACATATTCGTTTGTTTGGGTTGATTTCCTATTTTCCGAAACTAATACTGCCTCTCACTAGTCGGCACTGTACACTTGGATTAGAATGGTGTAATTTACGAATTGATTGTGAAAAAGAGTGAAACAGTATCGTTTTTTCAGACTAATATCGTCTTTTTTGTAGGACCATGATTATCGTAGACATGTAAAACCACAGGGTGCGGCTGAAGTAACCATGTGATGTAAAAAAATTGTAACTTCTTTGCTTGTGAATATTTCATATTTTTTTTTCTATTTCAAGAATTAAAGTTGGAAGAATATATAAAAATGGAACGCTATACAATTGTGCAAAGAGCTGATTGTTTTTCTATTGCTTAAAAATAATCGTTTAATAATTAATACTCAACGTGCATACAGAAGATTTTATGGTGTAAGAACTGCTTCAACGGGTCCAACCATTACTTCGTTAGTGTATAATTTTGCTGAATTTGCGACGAGAAGACGGTCTGCCCAGTTGGAGCTTTCCGACCGCACTCTTCAGCGAATTTTGAAACACAATTTGCACCTCTTCCCTTACAAAATCCAACTAGTACAAAACTAAATCCCGAAGACTTCGCATTGCGCTTGAAATAGGCTAGAACAGTTTTAAATCTCGTTGATCAAAATTAAAACTTTTTGTCAAATTAAATGATGACCGACGAAGCGCATTTTCAGTTGAACGGTTTCGTAAATAAACAAAACAACAGATTTTGAGGATCACAAAATCTCAAAAATCATCAAAAATCTTTACACACAATTCGTGTTACTGTTTGGTGTGGCATTACCGCCGAAAAAATTTACGGTCCATTTTTTTTTTGAAAACGATCAAGGTTGTAAGTCAAACAATAAATGGAGAACGTTACAGAGTAATGCTTCAAAATTTTTTATTTCCGCAATTGCCACCAAACGCAAATATATGGTTTCAACGAGATGGTGCAACACCCCATACACCCCATACAGCCCGTGCAACGATAGAGTTATTGAGACAACAATTTCCAAATCGGATAATTTCTAAAAACGGCGATTTGAGATGGCCACCACGATCGCCTGATTTGACTGCACCCGATTTTTTCTTGTGGAGCTATCTCAAAGACAAAGTTTATGTGAATAAGCCCCAAACCTGGCAGCAACTAAAGGACAACATTCAAGAAGAAATTGATCGTATGCTACAAGAAACACTCAACAAAGTTATAGAAGATGACATAAAAAGAGCACATTTTTGCGTTAGAGAAAACGGTTCTGATTTAACTGACATTATTTTTCATAATTAATGTAAAAAAATAACAAAAAATAAACTTTATTTTTATCATTCAATTTTTTGTTTTTTCATTCCATTCAATATTTATTTAAAAAACAAATCATGTAGTTACTTTAACCGCACACTATAGTAGAGCAAATACCCAGAAATGTTTGTGTTATCCTTGGTGCAAAATTTAATGATTATTACTTTATATGGTGCCAAATTTGCTTTTATTTTTACTGCTATCTATTAGAAAAATATCCTAATATGCACACTATTTAAGTTTTATTTTTTACTTGAATTTAATTATCAGATGAATATTAAAATTTCTTTGTATCCAAAGTCCGAACTAATATTAGCGGTAGTATATTTATATAGTAATCAATAGTGACGGTTAATTTGAACGGAGTACGGTAACATACGGTGTTCGGCTACGTTAGGCGTGACGATTTTATTATAGCTATATCGCGTAATTGTGTATTGGTTCACTTTAAGATGTGATATAATACAATTTCTTCAATTTTTCTGTCTCGCTGTTATTTGTAATCCATTAAATTTATATTGCAAGTATCACGATTTTCAAAATTCACGGTATATTAAACCAGAATGCTAATAATTTAATAATTTGATATATCCCTTGAAATCTACGTTTTCATTTACGTAACATTTCTGCTCATCTGTATCCAGATTTCTGAACTAGCGATACATAGTCAAGAAACGTCTTGATTGAACTAATACGCAATTACGCGAAATAAATAATGGCGTCCCGCCCGTCACCAGTGAAATTCGTACCGGCCACGCTATTCTGTGCTGAGAAAACGCATCATTTCTACTAATCAATGGTGTATTATAATTCTCCTCCGCTATAAAGCCCCTCCCCGTGTCCAAATTGCTTACTAGCGATGCCTGTAGTTATAATGATAGCAACACTGGCGTATAATTTTCTATATTTAGTCTGTAATATCAATCGTTTTCTCTAAATACGTATGTACATATATATAGTTAGTGTATGTCTCCTTTGACATTATTATTTACTTATTGATCGAATCGTCGATAAATAATTTTTATTTTTCTTAATATTACACTTGTATTAAATATTAACTTGCGTTTTCTAAATCTTCGATTTCACTTGGGTTCATTTTCGTTATAAGCTTGCAAAATTGTCATTGAACCCAGCAGTCTCTTAAAATATCCCTATTGCATTTCATATATTTGTCATGTCTCGAAACATAGATTTAATTTTTTATAGTTATAATTTTCTTTTAGTTTCAATAATAACAAAATTGTTTCGTTTTAAGAATAATTGAAAATATTTATATCTAAACCCACTATTTCCACATTATGGCATTTTTAAGCAGAAACAAAAAAACTAGCAATATTTTAATGCACAGTACGGTGCATCCGAATTAGAGGCACCTGTACTATTTAATTACATATGTATATTGTATATTAAATAAAGAAAATATTTAATTGCTCATTTTAATATCTTTTCTATTGTCCAATCATCCTCGGCACATGGTATAAAATTCTTATTATGCTAGCCACCACCAGATATCCCTCAATAATAGGGCGATTTAAAGATAAGCTGAAAGGATACT
This sequence comes from Dermolepida albohirtum, assembly GCA_031893035.1. Taxonomy (NCBI): domain Eukaryota; kingdom Metazoa; phylum Arthropoda; class Insecta; order Coleoptera; family Scarabaeidae; genus Dermolepida; species Dermolepida albohirtum. The sequence continues at coordinate 1,204 of JAVIWB010004100.1, read as the reverse complement.
TTTACCTGCTTTTCATCCCTTTGTGTCTATTATTGCAAGTCTTAAGTAAATGTTTTCCAAGAGTTTCAGTTAAGTTCTTTTTATATTTATATTATATATTTTATGACATTTTTAGAATAATTTTTTTGTGAATGTTGTGCGTACAGTGTTAAATTTTGAACAACGGAAAAACGTAGACATTTCAAATGAAAAAAAGATCGCAGTAGAGACGTTATCGAAAACTGGAAACTTTTTTCGTCGGAAAATAGCAAGCAAAGAATTCGTTTTCCCCTCGCTCCTGTCAAAACAGTACACAGGGAAGTGAAATTAATTTAATAAAGCATTCTTCACGTCGATAGGACACACTTATCCCAATGGATTAGAAAAAAAACGCAAAACACGAAATCGAAATATCATAAAAAAAGGAAATTTGGTATTTAACCGAAAATATCTGTTTTATTGGTCGTGTTCAGTGGTGAATCGTGACTAGCAGAAGTAAAAGAACTGATTCGTTATCAAAAGAGGAGTTTGGACCTAGAACTATTAACTAGATTCAATATAAAGAAGTAATAGGATTAGTTTCGAGTCCATATAATGTTTCTTTATGTTCTAGAGATGTTCCTTACACAGTTATGTAAGATGGGGCGCCATGGCGCAGGGCAAAATCTGTCAAAACCTTATTTTCCGAAAAGAATTTGATCTTGCCGTGGCCAGGTATGCCTTCAGACTTTAACTCATCCTCAAACTTTTAACTCATTCACCTCACAATTGAAAATGTCTGAAGTAGTCTAAAACGGTTTATGTATTCGTCTCGAAATCCAGCACTTGACATGTTAGACATGAAGAAGTATCAACATCATGTATACCAAGTATACCGAAAAAAATTGGTACCATAATTAAAGCAAAGGGTGGATTAACTAAATATTAATTAAAATACTTGTATATAGTATATACATAGTAGTAATAAATAATATTTACCTGAGAAGTTGCTATTTTATTTAATTCATTATAAAAAGTGAAATGTATGTGGTGGCTTCTTATCATAAGTGGACATAACGGGTTTTGCTATTAGATACTTCATATACGAAAATCGGCTGAAAAGTTCGTAGAATGATGTATAGATGGCGCAGCTTCAAACTGTTTATCAAGTTTTCTCCTTAACGTCATTCGTCAAATTTCAGATCACTACGTTTATTAGTTTCGTTGTAACGATTATATAATTAAG
>JAVIWB010004099.1:0-54653 GCA_031893035.1 Dermolepida albohirtum | reverse complement strand
CGACGCAAGAAATCTTTTTTGTTGCGATAAATAGCGATAAACAGCTTTCTGAATCATCGACTCGTTGCTGTTTTTGTTCCATCGAGAGCAATCGCGGCACCCACTTGGAAAAAACCTTTTTCATGCTCAATTTTTCATGAAGGATAGTAAATACACTTCCATATGATATCTGTGTCATCTCAGCAATCTCACGGAGCTTCACTTTACGATCTTTCATTACAATTTTTGTCACTTCACTCACATTTTCCGGTGTAACGGCTTCCATAGGTCTACCCGAGCGTTCCGCGCGTCATTTGTGTCGGTACGACCACGTTTAAACTCGGCAAACCACCGACAAATCGTTGTTTTTGATGGACGAGAGTGGGTAACATTTTTCAATCCATTGTTTTGCTTGCGTGGTGTTTTTACCCATTAAAAAACAATGTTTTATCAGAACCCGAAACTCGGTTTTTTCCATTGTTTAAACAAACTACAAAACGACTTTACTCCAACCTCGATAACTCAGCTGTTTCTGGTCCGATCGACTTAAAATTTTGACACGTTTCAAGCAAAGGTTAGTACTCTAGAAAGACGTGGTTACTGGTTTACTACGAGCGCCATCTATGGGTTAGTCTCGGGACTTATTGATCCATGTGTTATATCTAATGCGAATATAATGGTTTAAAGAAAGTTTTTTTAACTGGAATTTATTTGCATTGAAGTTACCTATATCAAAATATTGGATCAAAAGCATGCTGTCAGATACAGAAAAGTGTATTAATAAACAAAAGTTATTCTCGTTTTTCATAATAACATTATATGTGCCTATATTATGAAGAAAGAGAATGACTTTTGTTTATTAATACACTTTTCCGCTTTCCCATTAATCTATTAAATTTTTGAAGATCGCCTCCACTGTTGACAGTCCAGTTGACAATTGTTTACAATATTCGGTACAATAGTAGTTTAAAAAGAAATTATATAAATTTTAATTAGAAATATTTGATTAAAATTTGGTGTTAACAAATATATGAAAGCATTCAGACTTTATTAGTAACTAATTCGCATTTCATAGAATTGACTATTCTTAAACAAATGACAAAGCCATAATTTCTTTTTATTTTGTTTTCGAAATTATTAAAGTTATTTCGAAATGTTGATTAATTACAATTGAACAAGCTAAATACTAATAAATCCTAGGGAACAGAGAATGCTGAAATATTTGAAAAATATATTTATTTGGGTCATAAAATTAGAATGATCAACGGCAATTAAATTCAAAACTTGTACTTCAGAAGAACTAGAGGACAGACATTACTATTAAATGATTTATTTTTTATAAATATGAATCTATAATGAAGGCAAGAAGCATTAAAGTTGAATAATAGAATTATAAACACAATTTATAAAAATACTTCAATCTTTTGTTAAATGAACTTGTACATGGCTTTATTTTTTACATACGTAGGTATGTACATTATTTTTGAAATTTTTTTTTAAAAATAAATTTTTTATAGATAGTGTTGGTTAGGTCAAATATATGTACGTAGGTTGCTTTAAAAGTTTTACGCTTCAGCTACTTCCTGTAAGGTGGCGCTGCAGAAAATATCTTTTTGTCATATTCTCTTGAGATTTTTTAGTCCGAATAGCATTAACAGATTGCTAGTATATGCTATTAAATGCAAAAGCGATGGTTTTATACGATTTTAAAAACGGTCTCACTCAACAAGAGTGCTCGCAAAAAAATCAAGGGATTGTTTGGTGATGAAGTACCATCTTTGGCGACTGTTGAACGGTGGCACAACGAATTCCAGTATGGACGTGTTTTGCTCAAAGACGAACATCGTGAGGGACAGCCTGCCACGGCAGTCACTCCAGAAATACCGACGCCGTGTATAACATGATAAAGATAGATAGACGACCACTGTACATACAGGGACATTCTGATATCATTGGTCACATGTATAGTTTTTCGAGTCTGTATTATTTATAACATTAATTAAAACTTATCAACTACATGCTTAATTATTTATATATTTATATAAATTCATATATGAGTTTATATTTTACTATAAAAAGTTGCTGTTTCAAGACATCTTATTGCAAATTTGTATATCTCAAACTTCTTAAAGTGATAGCTATGTAATTATTTTAAATAAATCTTGTTGAGTTTACAAATTTCCAACGTTATAATCCATTGATTACTTTATTATTGTTTGCTTAATAATTTTTCTAAGATCATTTCAGAATGTGATTTTATATTTATATATTATATATAGGTAATTTTGATGGGATCTGTAGTTGATTAACTTAATCACATTAATTTTTGTATTCTGTATACGTATTTCGACAACTAAGCAGTGTCGCATCTGGAAAACTAAGGCATAACACCCGCACGATACGGATTTGTTTCGTGTGGGTATTGTGCCATAGTTTTCCAGGTGCGACACTGTTTAATTATCTGCTGATGACAACTTAGTTGTCGAAATGCGTATACAGAATACGACAATTAATGTGGACAAGGGTGATGTATCAACTTTAAGTGATTAAATTTCTATCAACTGTAAAAAATTGTTAAATGGAATCATTCTACAATATTATTAATAACACCCTATCTACTACATATGTTTCACCGATATCTCGGATCGTCAGGCAGATTTATGTTATTAATGAACGATTCCTTGGTAGCGTCCATCATATCATTTCGATACATTTCATTGTAAAAAATTGCACTGAAAAATACGCGAAAAGTAAAAATTCAACCTTTTAAATAAATAGCTTTATTTGAACCTAACTTTATACATCAAAAGTTATTACTAAAACGCCACTGCATACTGGAATGTGTGTGTAAAAATATCAAAAGATCAAAGGTACTGACAGAAAATAAACTATTATACTATATATGCTTATGCTATGGTAAGTACAGTTAGATCGAAAGACAACCATTAGACAGAGAAAATCCTCGAACAAAGACTTAAAAAGGTAAATGTGGTCAAGGAGAATCACCGGTTAGATCAATAGATGATTTAGAAAGACTTCATAAATTGCTCAGCACAGAGGGAACTGGGAAGAAGACATATTCAACAATGAATAATCTGAAGAAATGATGAAGATAAGCTTTGCAAGTAGCGTTCATAATAAGATAATAATGTGCATTCACAATCATATAACGTAATTATGGTAATTTATATCATCCAATGCAGTTGTTATTTCTTATACATTCCAAGGTGATTCGCCAGTATTGTCTAAAATTAAAGTTTCTTCAATTAATTATTGATTCTGTAATATTACTTTGTTATAAATTGTTTGTTACATCTTTCTATTATCCATTTACAGTACTATTCTGCACCATCCTTCTGCTTGTATCAAACAATTATTTGACTATTCAGTTCTTTGATTCTATATTTAATAATAATATTTAACACATCTCATAATGTCGAAAAACATGGAAAATGTCATAAATATAAAAAAATGACAACGTAACAGTTAAAGTATATAGGAATACTAGTAATATATAGTAATATATATATATATTTTATTGATAGATTCCATCTAATGCTTACACCTCATGTTTTTAATCCTCGTATTTGACACTAAATAATTATTTGATTTAATAATTCATTTTGGACATTCTTTTTTACATAATTTATTATATATATGACTGAAATATTACTCACAGATAATACAACGCAATACTTCAATTTAGGAAAACCTGTACGATACCGAAATTGAAATCGAATTGCATCCTTTTTCTTGAAAAATACCTATATATATTTTAAAATCGCTTAGAAACAATTAATAGTTAAATTTTTTAATTTATCATCTTTAAAAAGTGCATTAACTGACTATTTTTTTAATTTACATTAAGGAACTCGTAAGAAATATTTGTTTAATATTTCTTCACGGATTTCTTAGTAGTGGCGACATCTATTGTAGAGCACTGAAGCTTGAAGCCAAGATGATAAGCGTTTTCTTTTTGAATGCTTATATCCAATATAAATGAAAGCGTGTAAATTGTAAGCAGCAAAAGCAAAACAAAAATTAATCAAATTCATACTTAAATACATCTTTTTCTTAATAAATAAAAGAAGTGCGTTTTTTATGTTAGGCTTGCTGTACAAAACACTATCAACAAACTCACATTTCCGCCATGATCTATATTCCTTAACTACACAGTGCCAACTATTTTAATTATCGAAGGTGAAACTCACTCTTTCTTTTTATTTAACCACCAAACCATTGCAGACCTATTTCAACGAACACAATAATTATATTTGGAGCAGTTGGAAAGCTTTTATTATTGCAGTTCTATTTTCAGATTATGGGTCAACACACTGGGAAAATTTAGATCAATATATGTATGTATGTATATACGTTTCCTGTTACACTATAACTAACATTTTTAAAATTTCAATTTGCAGAGAAATCGCATGAATTAGTTCGAGGTGTTTTGTTAATATATTTCTTTTGTATAAATGAATTTTACGAAACTAAGCCAAGAGTAAGATGTTCACAACATACAAATACGTTTACGCTAGATCAATTTTACGTATTTTCGACAAGTTTTTGAAATACCAACTTTAAGACTTAATAAATGAAATATCTAATTTGCAGTTGTATTTTTGAAATTGCGTTGTTATCAAATTCTAATTATTACACTTACCAGACAAAAAGGAAATTGCAATATACGACATATTAGACACAAAAGTGAATTCTGTCCTCACATTTCACTAACAAAGCAACAATAGTATTTTTGAATTTGCATAATTTACATGCGTTTATTTGGGAACATCCACAAATGGATATTTATTAATGTCTGTCTAAATATTCCAATTTAATAATTTTTACTAAATGCTATAGGTTATTAAAGAAATATTAGAAAATTTGTTTTAAATTAATTTGATATAGCAACATGGCTTGCTATAGAGTAAATACCATCGTGGACTGAAATGTTCTCGGTCTGATACGTACATATCTGATGGTTAGAACATCAAAGATAATCAATTTTCTTAAGTTACAATCTATTACCCCATGATCTATTAACTGTCATTTATTAATATACATTCAATAAGATTTTATCCAAGGTTAGGTTAAATAACTTTTGTATATTTGCTAAAATGTAAAAAAATCGAGTGTCATGTGGTAATTAAATATTTTATTTTGAGGGAGTTCATAAAATTTAAAATAAAAATTGAAGCATTATTCACTCTTGAAAGTGACGTTCCTTTCTTTGTAACAATGAAAAACCGGCTGGCAGAATTTAAATGTGATAGTGCGTTGATTCAAATTGATGAATGTCTTAGAAAGGGCAAAACTAGTTACTACCTGATACCATTGAAATCGTTCATAATTGAGTGCTGAAAATAATTGTCATTTTTACGCGCGGAAGCTAGTGGTAAAAGTTTGCATGAGTATTTACGTTAAAAAATTCGTTTATTCAGATGGGTGCCTCAATTGCTAACAATCGAACAAAAACGTCAAAGACTGAACGTTTCAAAACAGTCTTTAAAGCTTTTCCAATGTCTTGCATACCAAAGACAAAATAAGTCTACACAATGAGTAGAATCTGGTTAGAATGTTGTGAAGAAGGCAAATACATTTCCATCATGAGGGCTGTAGTTTGGGACAGTGGTCGTAGTTGTTCTGTAATAGGGAAAAGGTAGTGATTGTATAAGATTGTTATTGCTTTTATATATTGGAAATTGTTTCAGAAGGAAAAGAATATGAGACGGAGATAAGAATATAAGATATAAACACTGTCATTGCCTGCCCAAGGTCCAAATATTAATTCAATTTTATGTATATATTTGGCGTAATATGTACATGTAATAAGAATTGAAAAAGTACATCTCTTATAATAAGCAAGATTTATTATTTGTCTAATAAAAGATTGGATACTTACATGAAGTACATAGGCCTATTAATTTATATTAAATTATGTTTTATGTTTTAAGCACAATAACAATTATTTTTTATAATGTACATAAAGAACACCTACGATCTCATGTTTCTTAATGTAACAAATGTAATAATTTTTGTTAAATACTTTTGTTTAATAATAATATCATTGTTGGGATGGACTGTCAGCGTTTATAAGTACTGCCTTTAGGCGGTTTTAATTAAATAAAATAAAACAATTGTAATTTAAGAAATTCGCTGATTATTATGTTTTTTCTGACATCACAAAACGGATTCCAGCAGTTCAATATACTGTAAAGGTGTACCATTAAATATCAATACCGAGATGAAACAGTATAATCAATAACTGAATAGGAAAATCAGAAACATTACAGATATTTTTCTTTATTTACGCATTTTAATATCAATTCATGTATTTATTTGTATGGGGAAAATTGTGAGAAAATAGTTTTTAGGTTCAACTCTCATTTATTTCTACGTTTGAAATTACAGTGTCTGGCAATTGAGTTAAAGTCACCTTCGGATTTTGATATTTTTTCAAGTTTATTAGAAGTAAAACAAAAGCAAACATATTACTAATACAAAATGTTTATTTATGCTTTATAGAAGATATTGTATTAATATTTTGTCAATTTTTCTTTAGCTTTAATGACTGTTCTAATTCTATCTGACATACAATTTTTTACCACTTGCAAAAGGAGTATGTTATGCTTTTGAAACAGATTTTTTATCGACGTCGCTGTATGGTATGGTGCTCTATTATATGTGAAGGTCTATGGTCGTTCGTCTTCATTTAATGAGTTTAGGAAAGGCAAAAAATAGTTTCTTTTTATATTGCGCTTGCTTCATGGTGCTCTCCAAAAAATAGAGAGATCCGATGCCGTTCATAGTAATGCATGAATATATCATGGCTGATCTTATCATGCATGCTGGGTGTACAATTTTTCCTATACAGTTTCATCACTATTTGGGTCCCCATTTGTAGAAATTAACAGTCATCTCATCGCTTCAAGTCGGGATTCATCCCTGAAGATCACCTGTTGCAAAGAGAATGTGACTTGTAAAAGTGGATTATTTTTGTAAAAATTGATACTTTCAAGAAATGATTTATTAGCGACAAAATTTGTACTTATTTACTCATTTTTGGCCATTGTGGGCACGCTTTCTTCATTTTTGGTATCAACCTATTTCTTGACTGGTGACTTCTGATTCCGGCAGCGTACAATTGTGATCGCGATCTGAGCTCAGATGTGTTTATATTACGTACTTTTAATTTATCTAGCAGCTCTCTAGCAGAAGATTGTCTATTTTTGAATGCGGTTTTTAAATATAATTAGCTGATCGTCTCTCTCGGTAGTTTTACAGATACCATGGCAATGATTGCCACCCATCGATCTTGATGTATTTCGTTGTATTTTCTGGAATTAATTCGACTGTATACCGAGAAACTTTTTACTTTATTACAATTTGTCGGTTCGAATACATGCCTGTTTTTCTTAAAGTCTCTATTTTAATTTTACCCGCGCTGTTAATATATTTCACTTTTCCCATTCCGAATAAATAATAAAGTTTAAAAATTTACCAAAAAAATTAAACTAATAATAAAAGTCACAATATATTTTATTAAAACACTTTAATACACTTCTTAACAGGAGCACGTTCAAATTATAACTAAAATTGGATACTTGTTCGTAGTGCTTTCACATATTTCAATATTTGTGTTTAGACCCCAATAATAGGTACCCTACTCAAAACTGATAATAAAGGGATTTACTAATAATATGATGGTTGTTAACTCTTGGAACAGCTTCTCGTCGAACAGCTAAATCCGTTTACAATCGAAAATTTTAAATATATTTAAATACAAACAGCTTGTATTACAAACTGACTCTAATTCAATTGTCAGGAACTGTATATATAATAAACTTGTACATTTTCATAAATTCTGCAAAATGTTTAATATTATTGTCCCTTTACCTAATATTTGTTTTCTTTAATGTTTAGTTGGAATTTATAACATTTATATTATTCATCTAATAAACAAACATCAATACTAATGTCATTTAGTGGTTATCTAATTCGCATTAATTTCAGTTATCAATAAAAAATACCACATATCTGCACGAATTTTGCAACTGAGGTGACTAATTAAAAGTTCTTTTAATTTACTGTTTTGTTTATTTATATGTACATACATACATAGTTATAATGTAAAGGTCAAACGCGTTCTTATCGAAAATGAAATAAATATAAATATAAACATTAATTGAATGATTTTAAAATATATGTATATACAAGGTTGATTTGGAGAGAAGTGAAACTTGACTATTGCATTACTTTTTAATTCCACCTTGACAGGTAAAATTTGGTTAATTTTTGTTAGTTAATTTTGAAGTGTAAATATAGTGCCTAAATGTAAAATATTAAAATACATAATTTCGCAATTCGTGTTGTAATTCATTATGTATTTATTAAAGAACTAAACACATCTGAAATTTTGACTGACATGAAACAATTTTTGGCTGATAATGGTTTGTTGAAAGCTTCAGTTTGCCCGTGGGTTATGTAACTTAAATATGGTAATATGAGAATCGAAGATGGCGTGTGATTAGAACAATAAAGAATTGCAACAGTTTCGGATGTAAACAATATAATTAGTGATATTGTTTTGAGCAACTGAAGAATCGAACACGTACGTTAGTCACATTTTACATGTAAAGTTAGACATATCCAAGCTGTCAGAAAGGTGGTGCTGGGTCAAGAAGTAATTTGAAACTGTTTAATAGGAATCGAGCTAATTTTTTGGAAATCTGTTATGATTATTGAAACCTGGCGCCGCTACATTGTTTCTGAATCCAATCTCAACAGTAGATATACTATGGCACTCCTCTCCCAAAGAAAGTTAAGACATTTCCATCTACGGATAAAGTAATGGTTACGATTTGCTGGGATACGAAAGGGATAATTTTTTTAAATTACACTGGGAAACACAAATTTCGTTGACCTAGACATTTGCTTTTGACTAATTTTTGGAAACGGAATTAAAAGATGATTTTTATCTATCACGTCAACTTTTTATGCTACAGGATGCCCTCTCTTTGTTCCAAAAGTTATACAAAGTGTGTATACAAAAGGAAAATAAAGGAAAAAATTACCAAATAAACTGTTCATAGGGAATAATTTTATTCATGCGAAAGCTATAGAAGTATACAGTTTCTGTAAAGTGTGCTCATGCAAGTAGTAAAGTTTCTTTTCCAAACGGCAAACATACATATTAAGGTAAAAATTTTCGCTTCTAGCTTTTCAGCTGAAAAATCGAATTCAACAGTAAATTGTGTTAAAAATTCTTCCCCAGTGTCGTACTGCAAAGGGTCAAATTATTAATGGACTTAGTTATGCCATTTTATTATACAAACTGAAGAATGAAATTTTTGGAAAATGACCTTGAATTATACAAAAAGAAATTCTATATTACGACAATGCGCCTTCTCACACCAGTTAAGTCGTTTGTCTAATCAAGATTTCAGATTATTCTTCATCATTACTATTCTGCAGATATAGTCCCAAGTGGCTTTCACTTATTCCCTAAACTCAAACTTTTGCTCGAATGAAGATCTTGATGCAGAGAGATCATAAGAAAGCATTATAAAAACGGTATGGCAGTTTAACTTTATGGATTAAAGAGCGTTGAACTTTAAGGTGAATATGTTCAAAAATAAGAAAAAAAAGTAATGCTCTACCTCACTTGTTTATATTTCGAGTTTCACATCTCATATATACATACATATTACTTTATATATGGACAGGATGTTACGTCTGAACGAACAACAGTAACACAGTATAAGCACAATGAAGATGGGGTTCCTTATTTACAGTTCGCACCTTATAGTATTCAATTCTAAATAAATTTCATGCAATTTCGCGTACTAATACATTTCAGAAACTTAATCTATTGCACGTCTGGCAGCACTTTGTATGTACTAATTATAAATGGTTACATTTCACATTTTATTTATCTTTTTCTAGTAAATTAATTATTTAGCAACAACAGAGGCGGGCCTTTAGATAGTATTGAAAAAGACATAGAAATTCAAGTATTTTATTAGTTCAAATGAATTAATTGAAATTAAATTTTTTATGTATATTTTGTTTCTGCTTCGATTATAATATTGCATCTCAGATGTTTTTATCTTGGACAAATTTTGCTTTGTCTCAACTACAACTGCTACTTCTTTATTAAACTAATGATATTAAAATGTTTATTGATTCTTTTAAAACTTACCTTTTCGAAGAAGCTCTCACTATTTTTCTGTATTTCCATTTCTTAAACCAAGAAGTTATTTTATTCACTCTTTTCACTGGTAAAGCTATGATATTGGTTGGAGCTAAAGTCTTACTATTCCCTTTCCTGAAAATAAATTTAAAATGAATTAAAACAAATTTTACACGGAAATTTATACATTTGCTGTTCAGAACAATCATTTATGTCTATTCTTTTGGGTTTCTATACAAGTTTTTTATGTTTTTTTTTTGTAAGCAATATGGAAATTCCGCATAATGCTTTCCGAACTATGATTTGTTACTATTTTACGTGTGGTTTATCGGTTTTACTGGTTACTGGCTTCGTGATTTCATATGTGGAAGGTACAAATGATGAACTAAGGCATGTACAACTGCCCGTAGCTGTTAGTGCTGAAAAAACATTATTGCCACATGAAAGTTAATTAAGGGAAATCGCAGTATCACCTATAGAGAGATTGAAGAAGAATTAGGCACTGGATTATCTATAGTAGAAACTTTACACACGCGTCTGTATGTAAGAGAGTTGCCCTGTCGAGTAAAAAATTACATTTTGTTAACGGAACAACTAAAATAAGCGCAGATAAATTGGTCTAGATTTGTGTATGTTAGAAAAACTTCATGAAGAGTTTCCAAAGAAGGCATTTAAAATCATTATAGGTGATGGGTTCATCTGGGTATTTTCTCTCAATTGCAGGGCAGTTTATTTTCTCGCGCATTCAATATTTTATATTAAAATAAAATTTTGTTTTCGGAAAATAGTAAAATAGAATCTAATTGTAATTTTGAAATATTTCTGCTGTTGAAAATATATTAGATATTAATACAATAGATATGTATTTCAATGTTAATACTGTTTATTTCACATTTGAACGTTAAATAATTGTAAAGTTTTACATTATTTACGCAAAAATTTAAGAACATTCTTTTACCGTATACTTGTTCAATTATTAAGGTTTACAAATACTCTATATCGACTACGAAAATCGGCAATTCACAGGATGATGTTATCAAATGATGTCTAGGGCTATAATTTTTATAGAAAATAGTAGTGATGGATTATGAATATACAATTATGGTCCCGAGATAGAACAGCAATCAGCTGTTTGGATGTTTCAAACTGAGATAAAGCCAACGAAAGTTATTCGCGGTAAAAATGTAAACAAATAATTGATTGCTGTTTTCTTTAGAAACAGTGGTATGCAGAAATTTTGTGTAGTTGTCGTCGATAATTTTGTTTGCATTAATATTGTTACACCATAACAACTTTGTATACAGATCCAATACATTTTTCTAAACAAATCAGGAGTACAACTCGTTACTTATGTCTCATACAGTCCAGATTTTACCCCCTAAAGGGTAAAGGTACAGGGTTGATTAAAGGTTGGATAGGTGATTAGGAGATATAATAATGTCTTCATAACATATGTACCACAGCAAATAAGTGAGTGAGTATCATCTATCAAAAATCCAAGAACAGAAGGGTCTGTCAAATAATGGATGATTTACTATGAAGTACTTTTTTTAATAGTAATTTTTTGACAGATAAAGTTTGAGTCGTGTACAAATTTTCACGCTACTTCAGTTAAGTGTGTGACATTTTATTATGGGAAGACTCAACCCAACACAGCGTCTACAATTTATTCAGCTGTATTACGAAAATCAGCGTTTCACGAGAAATGTGTTTCGTATACTTAAAACAACTTTGTCTACGTCATCGGCCCACCGAACGCGCAATTCGTTATACCATCAAAAAATTTGAAACACAATTTTCATTATTGGATAATACGTGACCAAATACACCACATCTAGCACGTAGTGAAGAAAATATAGTGATGGCAGCTGAGAGCGTACGCGATGACCGTGATGAGTCGATTCGACGAAGATCTCAACAGCTTGGCTTGTCAGATAGCACAATTTGGCGTATTTTACGTAACGATCTTGGTTTAAAAGCATACAGAATTCAACTTGTTCAAGAATTGAAAGCTCCGATCTTTCGAATTGTCGTCGTTTCAGTTTTTGAGTTTTTGAAAAGCTTTAAGAATATTCACTGTTTTCGACTAAAATTTTTGTTGAGTGACGAGGCCCATTTTTGAGTTAATGGCTACGTCAATAAGCATAATTGTCGTATTTTGAGTGAAGAGTAACTCGAAGAGGTTCATGAGCTGCCATTACGTCCAGATAAAACCATCGTTTGGTGTGGTTTATGGGCAAGTGGAATCATCGGTCCATATTTTTTCAAAAATGAAGCGGCCGCAACGTAACTGTGAATGGCGCCCGTTATCGCGCTATGATAACTGACTATTTGCTGTCTGAAATTGAAGCCCGTGATGTCGACGACATTTGATTCCAACAAGACGGCGCTACTTACCACACAATTCGTGAAAGAATGACTTTATTGGAAAAATAATTTGGTGAACATTTAATTTCACGTAATGGACCTGCGCAATGGCCACCTAGATCATGTGATATTACACTTTTAAACTTTTTACTTTCAGGCTACGTAAAGTGCAAAATCTACATAGATAAACCAGCAATTGGAAGCCAACATTACTCGCATTATTCACCAAACACCACTTGAAATGCTCGAACATGTCATCGAAAATTGGAACTTCAGAATCGTTTATGTTAGGCTCAGTTACGACCAACATTTGAAGGAAATAATGTAGAAAAAATAATTGTCAAAAATGGTTCTTTTGTATGATAATAAAAAATACCCGATAAAATTGTTTTTATTTTTTGTTATTTTTTAAAAAGTACCTCCAAATGAATCACCCGTTACTTATTGCGTGGCATACATAAATGTCAAACATTTATAATATACACAGATCTAAATATTTTGAACATGAAGCAAACTTCAATGCTTCTCCACATATGAATCGTACGTATAGCTTATGAGTTTTTAAATAAAGAAATTTCGTTTTCCAAAACAATACCAAATGAATCACCCTTACATTTAAACTTAATAACACCGTGGCCTAAAATGTTCAAACACATTTAAAGAAATGGTCGTGTATCTTAAATTTTTTTTCAATAATAAAGAGGACTAATAGTTTCATCGAAGAATGAAACAGATATTAAATCTAATATCGGTAAAAATATAACATTCAGTACGTTTTTATTTGATGAAGGACGTTTATATTTTCATTTGAATAATTTTTTATAATTGTGATTATGCAAACTTGATTAGATACTGATATAGAATTACATACATATACACGACATCGTTGATAAATTGATAATTCACTTTTAAAAATGTAAATTATTTAATGTACATATGTATGTATGTACACTTGTTGATGCAAGGAACTGAAATACGGTATTATATTGTTCACTAAACCGTAACAATGAATCACCAGTACAATGACTGTATGTAAGAACTTGTGCTATTGTTCTGTTTTATAAATCCGTCGATTGTGAATTGAATATTTAAAAAAATACAGTAAAAACAGAAATATTTACTACCCAATTTTCTCTAACAATTTGATATTTCGGTGTTCATATTTCAGGAATTGAATGATCGATTATTTATTTTCTAGTTTTGTGCAGGTTTTATGTATCTTTAACATTTGTGCAACACTTTTTTTAGTTTTGTTTTTAAAATAAAACACAGATATCGAGAAAAATTCAAGATTATAAGTACGATTCGATAAAAAGTAAAGTTAATACCATTATTGATACAGCACAACGTTATCTAATTGTCCTCTAGAAGTGTTGACAGGAATAAATCCACAAAAGTCAACTTTCCATGATTTTTTATATAAATTGGGTCGAATGTCAACAACCATATGTTTAATGTTGATCTGCAAGTTATGTAATGTTGCTGATTTTTTGGCGTAAACCAGGTATGGGCAACCTTTGACATATGGGTCAAACTTTAATGTGCAAATCCGTTCGCGGGCCGCGTTTAAAAGCAGTGCATTTTAAAGTAGTGTTCATAATTTTTAGCGATATATATCGGACATGAAATAATACGACAATGTCTCGCGGGCAGGATCAAATCTTACAGAGAGCCGGAACCGGCCCGCGGGCCGGTAGTTGCACACATATGGCGTAAACTAACGACTTAACGTAAACGCACAGAAAGAAGTCTAGGGAGTGTTAAATCGCATCAGCGATTTCTTTCAATAAGCGAATTGTTTAATTGGCAGTATAGCATGTGGCACCGTTTCACTGAAACCACGTATTGTTCAAATTGAAAGTATCCAATTCGGGTCTAAAAATCCAGTCGACGTTATCAGAACTCAAGAGTTATCTGAATGGTTGAAAAAGAATAAGATCCAACGGCTCCTCCAACATGAAATATATACTAGACGGTCAGCTTAAGTGAACGCAATACTTCTTTATGCATTACTTCTGTCTTCTAACCGGATATGACAGGTTTGCTTATTCATAAAACCATTAAGCCAGAAGTGAGTTTCGTCGCTGAAGACGATTTTATAAAATTCAGGAAGTTTCTACAAATTACGATTGTTGAATCCGCGACACAACACTTTAAGTGAAGTAGCTTTGGCAGACTATAAATTATTATTACATCTGCGCTTGTGGGACGATTGAAGATATTGTCTGTTAGTATTCGCTTAAACGGGATGGGGGAGTCACGAAAAACCTTCCTGGACAGCAGGCCATCGAACTCACGAGACCTCCAGCGTGATAAGCGGATGACATACCACTGAGCTGTCAGACGGTTAATAGCAGTCTTGTAAGCATGTAAGCGTAGATTTTATTGTAAAATTTGCCCCAAACTGATGTTAGAAATGAACAATGCCTGAGATCGGTCAGAAATTAACACATTTAGATCTTTTTGGACTCTATAATGTACAACTGTAGTATTCTCTTCGCTCCTTGCACTCCGCCTCACTGGGAATTTTTATGCAAGACGTTTAGTTCTTCTTCGAAGATTGAAAATTGGAATTGAATTGTAAACTCTTGATAAAACATTTGAATAATTTGTAAACTTTGTTGAAGCGTATATCATTCTATGATGAAATGGTAAGCACAGACAACTACAAATGTCAAAAAGACAAACCTAGCAGAACTGTCATCCAAAAGAAATCTCAATTTACAAATGTGTCCTCCCTAATGGAAAACAATAGATAATTTCTTTATTAATTAATTTCTAATTCTATTAATGTTGTAACATTAATAGATAATTTAATAGGCAAAATATAATTCAATGCGATTTAAAAAAGTCGTGTTGAAGTAGCTAAAAAACCGATAGTAAACTGTCGTAAATTTTCGGTTATTTTACTGGTGTATATTATTAGTTTTGTCAGTGTCCAGCAGCGCGTTAGTTACGAGTTCGGTAGGTCTCGGGCGGGAAGATTTTAATTATAGCTATATTGTGCAATTTTGCATTAGTTCTTTTGAGTCGCTCTTAGGGTGTGTTTCATTGGTTCAACTAACTGTGCACAGAAGAGCGAAAATGTTACGTAAACGGAAACACAGGTTACAAGGAATGCACCAAATTATTAAAACACTGGTATTCTGATTTAATATACCGTGATAGTCCCGAAGAATTTGATGCTCGCAATGTGAACTTAACAGCCTACGAAGAAAGGGATTATAAACGGCACGAGGAACAAGTGAGACACAGAGATAATTAAAAAAATATAGCATTTTCATGTAAACAAAAAAAGCATTAATTAATATTCTTCAAGAAAAAAAATATCTATCTGTTTGTTAAGAGACCTTCTGTTGAAATTTACAATATGAGCTCTGTTTAATTCATTGAGGTATATCGTTTTTTACCTTTACAGTTAAAATCTGGGGTTTACCCGGACACTTTTGATGGAATAGATTTCCAGTATCTAAAAAACCTTCCAAGACATGTTGATGTGCATTGTGATATACTGGTCTTAACAAAATTTTATAGAACCCGTCCATCTTCAATAGCACTTTGAAAATACACCGTTTTTATGAATGCATTTCGTTCCACAGTAAATGACATTCTTACTATGCTTTGTACCACTGGAAATTACTGTTATTTACACAGCCATTGGTGAAACATCAGCAATCCTCAGACAAAATAAGTTTAAAAATTTCGAACGGCCAAATTTAACGATAAAATTAAACTAAAAACATCTAACCTCGAATTTTCAATTTGATCATTAATTTTTGATCACGCTGTGCATTAGTAGTGTAAATTGATTCTTTGTTTAAATGTATTTTCATTTACGTATTATGATTGAAAATTGTGAGAATATTTCATTAAATTTGCCATTATTTAAATTCAAAAAATACGTCATAGATTTCCTGTTGTTCGATGTTATTCTATTTTTATTTTTTTGCGTTTTACATATGCAACAAGTTCGCAAGCATGCTTTGAGATAAATTGTTTTACGAAAACAATTCCTCATCTCTTTTCTTTTAATGCAGATGTTGGTTTCTATTTTAATGGCTTAAACCTTAAGTAAAATTCAATTGTTTTCATATTTAACGGGGCAATTAAGAAACTTTATGAAATATATGTAATATAACATTGTAAGTGGACCTTGGAAATTGAACAAATTGAACAATGGAACTGGACGGGCTTGGGCAATTACTTCTTGGAAGAGTTGTTATAAATGAAGTCTTTTTCCTTACTTTACTAAATAGCTATTCAAGGCACACTTTTTTAAATTTAAATTTTTATACATTGATTTTTTCTCTTTGGCTTAAACAGTTAATTTTATACAAACAAATGTAATTTGGCCTCACGATTTGGTGCTATCAGTTTCTCAACATATCATTGCGAATAAAAGTAATAATTTGAAGGCATTACCAATTAAGAGAGATTTTTGTTTAACACTTTTGCTGCACAAACACATATTTATTGACTTCTTGTCGAATGAAATACATTACATAGTGAAACATGTTGTTAATATACTCTCTTGGCAAATATATAATAATTAATATGCATAATTTCAAAAAATTAAGAAAATAAAATGCACCAGAACATTTTAACAAATGGAACTCAACTACAGGCATCAGTTAACGGAGTAACTGCTGTTTAATTGCTTTTTTAATTTCTTCTATTGTGTTTAATTGCACTGTATTTCTTTAAAACTGCATTCAGAGGAATTACAAAATAGTTGGGTGTGTCGACGAAGAAATGAGTTTGTAACTGATTGATTGACTAGCATTAGTCTGCAATTTTTGGATCATTAAGATCGTGAGAGTGAAAATTTATGGAAATTATTTATCTTTATTATTCCCAGACTCTGTTGGCGGCTCTCAAATAAGCATGAGACAATTTTTATAAACTCAGTTAAATATTGTAATTCTTTTCATTTGAATATTTGTCCTAGTCCATATATAGCATTAACTCGGAACGTATTAAATATAATTATTTCGTTGTATAAAAATATTGCGCAATATTAATCGATCTTTGAGGTTAAAAGATAAATTTGTAATGCAAATGAGTTAAATGATTTTTGTACTGTGTGGTTAAGAATTATGTCGTCTAAGTACCTATTTAAATATTTCTTGAATGAGATAAAATGAGTACAAGTAAATAGGCGCCGAAATGTATAAATTTTGAAATAAGGCAGCGTTTGCAAGTCTTAATATAAATGCAGTTTTTGGTACGGCCGCCGTACACAAATGAATTGAAGTATTATTGGAGAAGGTCTGTGGTGAAAATGGGTAAATCGAAGGTGGTTCTTGGAGCAGATCGCAAATTTTAGACGATAATAAAGTTTTAAGGACTTAAGTAAAAATTTTATTTTACTAAAGCCAAATCTCGAGAGAATTTGAAGAAAGATTGAATGTTAGCCAACCAACAGTGAAAGGGTATTCCTATGTAACAGCAAAGTTCAGGAACTCCTTGGATTCTTTAGAGAAAAAAGCCGAATCGGCTAAATGTATTCTTGATATTCTATCAGTAGCAGTTGCTGATCTTTTTGGATCCATAAATAACATACGATGAATAGCATATATTAATAATTAAATATGAAACTTTCAAAGCTCAATTCTTTGGAAAATTCCATCAAAAAACTGTTGGAATATAGCAAATAGATGCTGTCATTATATTTAATAAATGCACAATAAATTTGCGTCCCAGTCTTATAACTATGTCAGATTTCGTTTATCGCAAAGAACAGTTTCGAAATGTAACTGTTGCAACTATGAAATTCTAAAGCATATGTGGGCAACAACCGGCCCGTTGTAAGATTTGATCCGGCCCGCGATACATTGTCGTATTATTTCATGTCTGATATCTATCGCTAAAAATTATGAACACTACTTTAAAATGCACTTCTTTTAAACGCGGCCCGCGAACGTATTTGCACATTAAAGTTTGGCCCACAATATGTCAAAGGTTGCCCATACCTATTCTAAAGCATATATCATGTTCACCATGCTTTTTTTCGACAGATTTAAACATCTAAACGTTTACTAAACTTAACGAAAGAAGACTTTTTCAACGAAGATGAGGTAATTAAAGAGACACAAGACTTTGTGATGTAAGCAATGTATCAAATCAACCAGTGCTCGTTGGCGAACGACTTTCCGTACGACTTACGGTGTTAATATTTTCAATAGATTTACATTATTGCCATGAATTATGCTTGAAGCTTTATACCTGCAAATAATGGGTGCATATAATGCAAATTGTAAAAACAAGAGATAAGTTATTTATGCGAATGTAAACTAAAACCTTATGTAATTTTCGTGCGAAACTATGTTTTATCTGATAAAATTATTATATTTCTAAATGATAATATTCGAAAGTAGTGATTCTGCGTGTAACATAATTGCATTTTTGCGTGCTCGCAGCAGCTGTCGGAAATATTGTTGCAAAGTGAAAGTGTCGTTCCCGATTACAAGATATGTGATGATGTATGAAATTGAACTATGTATACAAATTCAATTTCAAAGAAGCAAATAGTTCATTCTGATTATTACAAGAAATTATTTTTAAATTTTTATACTTACTGCTTTAAGAAATAAAATTGTTAAATTTGGAAAAGTTTGAGCAGGAAATGTTATTGTGGTACAGCAAATATATGAGAAGAAAATCAGTAAAAACGCTAGGAATGGATATTTAGCATAATACTTATTTATTCGTTATTGGAAAACAATATTTATCATTCAAATTATTAATCGTCTCGTCATTTTTCCAAACCTTCAGCTTAAAAGTCTTGGTGTTGATCTTTGAAAGTATCTTGGGTTCTATATTTTCATCATTCGCGAAGCACATACCATAAGGTGAGATCTGAACGATTAAAAGTTATTTGGAACTATGTTGGAACTGTAAAGTGTAGGATGAAGTTGACATGTGAATTCATGAATTCTCTTGGGTTAATTGGGGCGTATAAAGTCTGAAGAAGAAAGAAGTTTCCTTTGAAGTGATTTAGAATTAGGCTATTGTCATGCTTTCATGATACATTCCCAAAGACTTCTTTCGCTCACAAAAAACTCACAATTGAGAACTGTTAGAGAAAGGTTACCATTTTGACATTGAACTGAGTATGTGTGTTATTGTTATTTGGTAACTAAAGTACTTTAAATCAAAATTCTATGATTCGATGATAACTTAAAATGTTTATGAATACCATTTTCAGCTATGCTACACCAGTTTGTGACTTATATATTGATTCTTCTACGTATTTTTACTAGTGTTGTAATTTCGTTATGGCTATTGACTATTACGTTTTGAAATGCCTTTTTTTCCGTTTTTCAAAATGATAGTTAACATTATCGTATCATAATAGTAACATTTTTACGGTTTGAATGAATGATAGGGATTTAAATGATATTTGATCTTCATATAATGATGCCACTAGTCATAATGGAATTAAACGATAATTTTATTGATTGAATTTTTTGGGTCGTTTGTTCAGAAAGGTAGTATTGATTGGGGATCGAGTTGTGTAATATCTGTGGGACATTTTCCTCTGGGATATGTGAAAGAAATCTTTTAAGTGAAATAGAACCATAAGTACATGAAACTGATATTAAATGCTTCACCGAGAAAATAGTAGTATGTACACTCGCATGCAGGGAAAACGAGTGCACTTAAAGTGTTTAAATGTAAATAGCGTTGCCAACTGACATTTTACATTCTCAACTGACACAGTAAATGTCAAACAAATGTGCATTTAACAGATCGTGAAAAGGCAAAAGTTTTAAGTAAATTAGAAGATGGTTTGTTTGTACGAACAGTTACATAACGTTTTATTGTTGCTAAATCCACCATAGTGAAAATTAACAAATGTTAGGAATAGGGAGAAACTACATCGAGAAAGAGAGGATCAGGCGGAAGAAAAGTATTAAATGCTAACGATGGCGCTGCACTTATTAATTATTTAAGGAAAAATTCGTTCCATTCAGCAAGGAAAGCTATAATTGAAGTTAATATTCCTGGTTCTTTTTTAACTGTTTGTAGAAGAATTAAAGAGAAAGAAATTTCAAAATATTCCGTTGCCAACAAAAAATGGAGCATAAAAAATCGAAATTAATTTTTGCTTTTAATTCGTTTATGAAGATGTTTCCGAATATAGTTGTTCTTACCGATGAAAAGACCTTTTAATCGTCAAATAATGGGAATATTCATGTATATAGGCCTCCAAATACTAGATTTGGAGTGTAAGTGATTAATAATATATTGGGTCTGGGAAAAAGTTCGTGGCGTTTTTCCCGATAGATGGCATTGGTTGCCGATAACTAAAGAACAACAAGTTACAGCGACACCACCGAGGGCTCGTTTTTTAGATGACCTTCCGAACGTTAGATTGAGCGTAGAAACATTGTAATCGGTGCAGTGGTTGGAAAGTTATTCGCACTTGAAAATGGAGAAGAATAATGAGAAATTTCGCTATATTCTGCAATATTATTATGATAAGGGGAAGAACGCTGCGCAGGCTTGTGATAAAATTTGTGCTGTGTACGGTGAAGGTACTTTATCGAAATCTGTTGCGCGGAAATGGTTCGCTCGCTTTCGTTCTGGAAATTTCAATGTGAAAGATGAGTCACGCTCCGGTCGTCCAATCACTGAAAAATCTGATGAAATTCTTGAAAAAGTCAAACAAGATAAGCATATCAGCAGTGTCGATATTGGCATGGAGCTAGGCATTGACCACAAAACTGTTTTGAACCATTTACACAAAGCTGGTTACAAAAAAAAGCTTGACGTATGGGTTCCTCATGGGTTGAGCGTGAAAAACATGATGGACCGAATTAACATCTGCGATGCGCTGCTGAAACGGAATGAAATCGAGCCGTTTCTGAAACGTTTAATAACCGGAGATGAAAAATGGATTACGTACCATAATCGGAAGCGTAAAAGATCGTGAATAAAGGATGGTGAGCCGTCACAAGCGTTCGCTAAGCCAACATTGACGCCAAAAAAAGTGATGCTGTGTGTATGGTGGGACTGGAGGGGAATCGTCCACTACGAGCTACTTCCAACTGGTCAGACGATTGATTCTCAACTCTACTGTGCACAACTAGAGAGATTACGCCAGGCGATTGCAAGAAAACGGCCCGAATTGATTAATAGGAAAGGTGTTGTCTTCCATCATGACAACGCCCGACCACACACTTCTTTGATGACCCGTCAAAAATTGAGAGAGTTTGGTTGGGAAGTTTTGATGCACCCACCTTACAGTCCGGATATAGCACCCTCTGACTATCATCTGTTTCGATCTCTGCAGAACTCTCTCAATGGAATTAAGTTGGTTTCAAAAGAAGCCTGTGAAAACTACTTGATTCAGTTTTTCGACCAGAAACCACAGAAGTTTTTCACCGATGGGATCATGGATCTACCAAAAAAATGGCGAAACATTGTCGATAATAATGGAGCATATTCGGTTTAAATGAATTCGTCCACGCGCCATGCGGGGACCAGTTGAATTTTACTGAAAAAACGCCACGAACTTTTTCCCAGACCCAATATATAATAATATATAATATATATATATATATATATATATAAATGTTTGGGCCTGGGTAAGTGTATACAAAACTGGCGTCTTGTGGAGTATTGAAAGAGATGATATTGAGAAAATGTCATGTTACTATCTGTACGCCTGTTATATTCTGAACAAAATTTTATTTATCATGATAATTGTCCCGTACCTTAAGAAATTGGTTTGTTGTGAATAGTCCCGATCTTATCCCATAGAAAACGTTTGGGGACTACTAGTTAAAAAGATCCATAACCCAAATTTCGATCAAAAAATAAAGAAGGCGTTTGGCAAGCGATAGAAAATAAATGGGAAGATATTAGCAATGATCATCTATTTATACAGAATCTAAGTCTGTTGAGATCCAGACAACTAGAAGAAGTCATAAGATGAGAAGGAAATTTAGCTAAGTATTAAACTTATTTATTATCAAAAATTCCTCATTTTGTTAATAAAAAAATAATATTAATTGTTATCTATTTATTTAAAAATGACTGCATATAACAAATACAACATATGTTCTCACAAAAATATCTATCTGTCAATATACTTTTAAAAGACCCGATTAATTTATGGAAGAAACAAAAATTAACTGTAAGAGTTGTACTCGTTTTTCATGCAAGTGAATGTATATTTATATGTGTACATGGTAGATTTACATAAACTGATAAATCAGGAGGAAATAACTTTTTGTTTCATTTTATATAAACTACAAGGCTGCAATTAATTTCAATTGCCTTGCATACGATACGAGGTATGGTTCTCAAAAATCATCGTTTAAAAGTTTATACTATTACTCGAGCATTAAATATATCTGAACCAAGAATTTAAAAATTTTACATGATGAACTAGGTATAAAGTTTCAGCAAGTTGTGTTCTAAGAGTGCTGGCTTCCCACTAAAAACTACTTAGCCAGCAATTTCCTCAAAACAATTTGGCATTTTTGAATGCAGACGCTGACTTTTACTCTGAGACAGTGACAGCCGATGGGACTTAGGTACAACACTGGGATGCAGAAGCAAAACTAGAGTCCATGTATTGGGTGCATGAAGGTTCTTCGCTTCAATAAAAGACCCACACACAATATTGAGTTGAAAAGCGAATGGTCACTGTCTTTTAGATCAAGCAGGAGTTATTCTTATTGAATAGATGCCAAAGGGGACTAAAGTAACTGTAACTACAGTACCGTTATTGATCGAAAACCTCTAGATTTGAGTCACAAAGAACAAGGTAGTCAAAGGTCCACCCATCCTCCGCTAGAGTAACTTTTAAGAACTGGGTCACCAACTATATAATCACGATTAGGCTCCTAGTTTGGTATCGTTCTGCTTCTTTTTATTTATAAATTTGAAAAAGCACCTCAGAGAACATCATTTTGCAAACAATAACGAATTGAAAGACAAGATTGAAGACTAACAGAAATAAATTTTTCCTGATGGAATAAAGTCGTTGCAGAGCAAGTGGTGTAAGTGCTAAGTACTTTTATAGTTGACCTCGTAATACTATTGATCTCAATATAGTAATATTTTCTTTTATACAATACAGTTTAGGTGAAAGTATGTTGCATTTTATTTCATAACATGATTAGTAGTAAATATTTTTACTCTAATATATGTTAAAAAGGAAGTTCGCGTGTTTATTATCATTTTTAATTAGAAAATACCGAACCACAACCACAAATCTAGATTTGGACAGTGTTACGTAAAAAGTCATCCATGCGTGTTCCCATATAAATTAAAAGGGTATGTAACTTATCAAGGATACACAACATAGATACATGTTTGTAATACATAATATTATACAAAGTGTTCTTTATTTACTGGAACAGAATATAACCGACAGAAATGTAAAGTTCGTTGTTTGCAATTTTTTTATCTTTATACATTTAAATGAACCACTATTTCTACAATTAAACTAATATGAAATATTGTATTAATTCTTAATTTGGTAAACCATTTTTTAATAATGGTAATAGTAATGTTCTTCATTATTCAACAGATATTCTACATATTTACAAGGAGATGACAAAAAATAATAGAGAAAAAGTGGAAACATGTGCACAAGTGTTAATAAACAAAGAGATAAAAGTACACAGAAAATAAAAATGGTTACCTTGCAACAGAAAAATAAAGAATTTTTCCCTTAAGTAAAATTACGAGACAAAAAAAGGTAAACAAGTTCTTATTCTCACCGCGAGACTCGGACCCGCGATCTCATGCATATGTCCTTACAGACAATGGTGAATTTAAGTCTTCTAATGTGCCGTAAATTATTTTATGAAATCAGAGAGATACGAAGAACAGGAATTATGTCAAAAAAATTTTCTGTACTATATACATGATATAAAAAGCGGTTAAAATTAGAATTTTTTAGTTTCGCATCGTAAATATGCAATTAAAAATCTACCATGGGTTTCATTTATTATCTGTTATCATAATGCACTTTGTAGCACATTAGAAGACTCGAATTCACCGTTCCCCGTGATCTAAGGGTGAAGTCGCATTTCCGGTTAACATGAAATTTCTGGTTCGCGTTTCGCGCGGAGAGCAGGAATTTTTTTAAAAGAATTTTTTTATGTATATAATATAAGAAGTGGTTAAAATTAGAATTTTTTAGTTTCGTATCGTAAAAGCGCATAATTATATGCAACGTATACAAAGTTAAAAAAACAAAAAAAACTAAAAAAATATAATAAATAACAGGATACAAAAGAAAACAGAAACAGTGACATTTTATAAAAATTCGCATTAGTCATCATACGGTACAAAGACGAATTCCTCTAGACTGAGGAGTACGGTACACTTCTCAATATCTCACATTACGAGAAGACACGGTGAAATTCACTTGAGAAGAGATACAACAGGGTTTCTAGCTTATTACTCAGAATTCTGAATAAGAGATTACGGCTACTTCCTCTCGCTGTTCAACTAACGATTGAAGTGAATGATAGTGTAACAAAATACTGCAATTAGTGTTCCTGGGCGGGTACATATTGTCGATTTTAAAGGAGATATTTCAGGAAATGCTCTCGCATTCTGTCCTATAAAATCTCTATTTTAGCACAATTTTCGACATTATTATTTGATTGACATATTTATTATAAAGAGGGAATTACCAGTCAAGAATTGTACTTATAGAATATAATTCAAACCCAAACAAGTTAGTACACGATGGATTCATTCACAAAATGATCCTCACGAATTTACTTTTTGTGGGTTGATAAAATTGTAATTTTCTGATTAAACATTGTACGTGCGCGTGGATGAACGAAAGTTTTTGTCTAGACCAGTCTCTTTAAGTTCACTGTTTGTTCTCGAGTTTTTAGAATCTTTTGGTTTACTTAAGACACCTCTTCAGCGATATATATCGTTCATAAGCAACTCTAACGGGCAATAAATAATGCTTTAGTTTCAGCAAGTGATTCGATGTGAAGCTATTTGTCTCACATTCGTGATTTTGTTTGGGTTGGTGGCACTAGTCTTCAACGAATCGTTTTTCTTTCAATACCAAATTTTCATATTGAATCATTTCGGAACTATTAACACTATCTTGTTTTCTGGTTGTAACTTTTTGTTATCTGTGTGTAAACTAGGTTTAGTAAACAAGTTATTAATTTAGATTTTCTGTCAATCAATACTTGTATACGGAGTACATCACCTATTGCACACCAAAAATTTAGTTTTTAGAGGTAATTAGGGAAAAATTCTATGCTTTTAGTAAATTAACATCACAAATAACAGGCAAAGGAAGTTAAAAGTGCAGTTAGTAGAATCGTTTCTAAACAAATTACTATTGTACATTTTCATTACAAACGGGTTCCTTGTTACTAACTTTTTTTGGATATATGCTACGTAAATATATTTACTTCTTTAGGTACAAATAAGCAACAGGCAAACAAGTCAAGTTTTGCAAATATTAGCGTAAAACTTTGTTACTTATTTGTATTATTTAAATTAGGTAATTTCTTTAACAATAAACGTTGTATAAAGTACATTATACATGTGTAAAATCATATCTCCTTGTTGTACAAATAATCATTATATTGTCATATCTGGTAATATTTCTGGAACCTTTAATAAGAAAGTTTATGTTAAACTAAGGATTAGAGTAATAAACAGAATTAAATGTTGAGTTTGCATATGCTTTAAAAATGTTGCTAACATTGTTTTAGAAAGCAAAAAAATACAAACACAGTTAGTTCCAATTTTCGACAAGTTTGAACTTTCTGTGTTGCATGCGTGTATGCATACATATATGTGTACACTCCGCGCAACATGAATAGGACCAACTGCATATATGACATTTGTAGTTGGTATAAACATGGTAGCGCGCTGGAATTGTTATTTTCGAAAATAAGAGGGTTGATAAAAAGATGTATGTAGGTACCAAATATAATTTTTGTAAAAGTCAGTGCAAATGTACGTTACTAATGACAATAAGTAGAGTAATTAAACGCCACTTGAATACGACCAATCTACAAAATAAAAGATTCGTTTGCAATAACAAAATACTTTATTGTTCAATAATGAGTACTTTTGCCATTATTTCTTATAACCTCAAATAGTCGGGATGGAATGGAATTATACAGGGTTCTCAAGTAGTCAACGGGAAGTTCCGCCCAACTTCGTTTCAGCGCCTGCTCTAGTTCGTCAGCGCAACTGAATTGGGTAGCATTGGAGTACAATTTACGCGACAACCATCCCAAACATTTTCTATGATGTTCAGGTCGGGGGAGAGCGATGGCCAATCGAGAACCTCCATGCCTTGTTCTTGAAACCAGCGTCGAACAATGCACGCGGTGTGAATACTGGCATTATCCTGTTGGAAAATAAATGGCCCACCTGCCATAACGTTGGAAAATTTGTCTTTCACCTGTTGCAGCAGCTGGACGTACTTTTCCGAATTCTGTCTGCCCTTCACTATTACTAAATCAACAGGTCCGTTATAGGAAACAGCTCCCCATACCATGACTGAACCAACATCGGCTCGCCTTCGTGACTGAATCACTTCATCTTTACGTAAATCGTGGAAATAATAAGAAAACCCATCCGGGCCATCTAAATTAAACTTCTTCTCGTCACTGAAAATAACAGTTTGCCATTCTCTTGTCCACCCCATTTTTGCTTGAGCAAACTGAAGACGTGCAGTGCGCTGAAATTCCCTTAAAGGAGGCCGTTGTTTAATTTTCAAACGTTTTAAATGCGGACAGGTCTTCAGTAACTTCTGTACAGTTCTTACCGATGCATTCGTTCCAACGTTATTCGCGATTTGTCTTGGCGTTAATGCCGAATTCGATGCTTCGCGTAATATAGCTCGACGTTCTCTCTTAGTTGTAACGGATGTTGTTCGCCCTTTAACGTTTTCCATAATTCTCGGGATCTCTAATAAAATTGTTCACAACCTGGTGTGATCGACTTATTTTCTTTGCAGTAGCCCTTGAGGAATACCCTTCTTGATGGAACGCTTTAATTTTTCCAATTTCTTCCATACTTAAGCACTTCTGTCGTCCCATCGTTGCACAATACCCTTAATTACAGATGTTTGTTTATCCGGAAACACGTTGTAACTCGACACTCATCCGGTAGCTTACTATTAAATACTGGTCGTATCCAACCGGCGCGGTGCATTTAAATGTATGTGGTACTTACGTCACCCAATGCATAACGTTAGGCACTATTGCGCAATAATGCGTATTATTTGCCATATCATACCATTACAAACTTGCATTGTATTTTTAGTAAATGAATTGTTTTTCAAACCACCGAAAGCTTGCAACAAGTCGGGTGGTGCTATTCATGTTGCGCGGAGTGTATATATGTATGTGCCGTAGTTACATGTATATACATACGTATGTGTGCATGTACTTACAATTTTCAAATGTCAATTAAGCTAAATTGCAGCCTCCTACGTCTTTTACAAATATATTACACATACATGTATTTAAATTTTATTTGTTCAGATCGTGATTTATAATGGATTTCTATCCATAGTTAGATAGTTTAAAACATCCTAAATTTAATATAGCAAATAACAAATATAATACGAAAAAAAACATCTGAATTTACAAACAAAAATATCCATATGCTGTTAGAAACGTAATCTTGTTGCTTTTTGACGAAAAAATGGAACTATAAATATATATTTCAACAAATAAATTATTGAACAAATAAATTGTGAAAACAACGTACGACCAATATTTACTTTTTGAAAATACGTCGAAACATAAGAAAATGAAAGCAGCTTTAGTTTGAATAACTGAAAAAGCAGTTTTGTCTTTTTGTGTATACGTATTGCTTCTATATTCCAAAATTAAACAAGTACAAGCAAATACTTCATTATTTTGATGTTTCATGTTCAACAAGATATTACTTAAATACGGGGAAGTGTATATTTTCTAAGGACTTTTCTAAGGAAAAGTTTGAAAACGGAATTATATTGAGTGTGCCGAAGATATATTGTGATTTACATATATTGGGGAAGACTTAACGAAAAGAGTGGCCCAGTTTCACTAGTGAAGATAAGCAGCAGAAAAATGAAGAAGAAAGGCTTTCATTAAAGGACAGCACCAAAGAAACCTCCATATTTTGATATAGAATATGAAGTAGTATGAACTTGAGTTTTGGAGGACAGATGTATTAACAAACTAGTTGAACCTTGAGCACTACGGTGGGTGTGGCAGTTAAGTTAATCGACTATATCTCACAGAAAAGTTTGATAGTATCTTTACTCACATGTGACTATTACAAGAGAATTTTTGAACAGTAAAAGCAAGTATGTACTGTATTCTTCATAAACATCATAATGCATTCCACGGAACTTCTATCTATACCTTCAAATAAGAGAATACTTTAAAGGATAGCCATTCCAAACAGAATTGAATTTTCTTAAGTCTTTAGAGGTGATTGTGAAAAAGTTTTTAAAGAATGTCTTCTACCATGCTTTTGAATAAAAGTAGCATTGTTAGAATGAGGTTATTGCAATACAGGATGACTATACGTGGATGGTTCGATAACTATGTGGCCTAACCAGAGATGGTGAGAATTCAGCAGAATTTTCTTTCTCATCCTATAAAACTACCCTTATTAGGTTAAATATTACAGTATAGAGAGACTTATCAGCTAGCCTGTGTTTGACAGTGCGCCAAAGTGAACATCAATCGTGGTTATGTAATATTAGAAAAAATTGAGTTGTGAGTAGTGACCTTCATTTGAAAGGCTTAATACCAACCGAAATTAAAGCAAAGTTGAATTAGATATTATTAGAGTCCGCTCCTTCGTTTTCAGTGATTAAAAACTTTCCGAAATTCAATGACCAAAAAGTACGTTTTCGAATTCCCAACCAAAGAAGACAACAAAAAGGTTTCTTTAGCAGTCAAGGTTATAGCAACTATGTTTTGGGATTCTTATAGAATTATCTTCGTCAACTATTTAGAACATGGGAAACCAATAAATGAAGAATATTTTGCCAATTTGTTGTTAACACTTGAGCGCCAAATTCAGATAGCCAAGACCTCATTTGGCAAAGAAGAAAATCTTTTTCGGTCAGAATAACACACCTGTCCACAAATCTACTTTCACTATTGCTGAAATTTATGAATTGGGATTTGAATTAGTGCTACATTAGTCCTATTCCTCAGATTTGATTTTCAGCGGCCATCATTTATTTCCAAAATTAAAAATAGTCAGGCGGAAAGGTATTTCGGTCCAGTTCCGAAGTGATCCCTGCGTAAATAACTATTTCAAGGACTTAGATTCATTTACCCAATGAAGGTATTGCTAATTTGGTGTAACATAGACTATATTGAAAAATAAAATGTTTTTTGTCTAAAAAATTGTTACGGTATGTAGTTATCGAACCACCCATCGTATAGTATGTAGATAGAAGATTAACAAATTAAGATTTGGTAGTATTAGTGCGTTTTTATTGAGAATCTCTCGTATATATTGTATAACATTGATAATTGTAAAAGCAGAATTTGTGGATTGAATACGGTTTATGAAATAGTAAATAAAAAATCTTAAATGAATAAGGTTTATCTTAGTATAAAATAAACAAACAATTGTTTTTACTGTCTTCTTGAACAATAAAACGAAAACTTTTAATTATTTATAAAGTATATAATTATTTTAAATATTTTTTCTTTATTACAGCTTTCTGTTGATAGCTAATATTATAATATAAATAAGTACACCTAGTTCAAAGCATTAACAAAAATCGGATTACCAAATTTCGAAATATAACTTTAAATCTCTTTTCGGAAATATATGTATGTATGTATAATCAAGAATATTTTACGTAATTATGTCTTTGCATTTTGCTCGTATAAATTTACAAAAGATTTTAGTTATATAAAATCTAATAGACTCAATACTTTGGCGTATTAAATAATAACATAATATCGTTAAAATTTTTTAAATATTGAAATAATCAATCCATATAAACCTAGTGTTTGCAATTTTCATTATCTAATCAATATAAGTATTTCTTTAACAAACTACTAAACGTTTTATTTCGTCCAGATATTTATTTTCAAATATTTCGTTGGACTTAAGTACACGATTTTACTTAAAATTTTTACTATATGTTGCGACAAAATATATATTTAAAATATTTTTTTAACATATAAAAATGTATTAAGAAATTAAAAGTTATAAGAACTCTTTTGTCTCTTTATAATTCCTTCTTTATAAGACTTTATATAATCGAGTTGAACTGCTTAATCTTGGCGATATGAATATATTATTACAATTTAAATTTAAATTCTATTTATTATCTGAAATATTATTAATAATATCCACTTACATTTGTATTTCTTTCTGTATTAAATCCATAGTTACTAAAGCGCATTTCCCCAAGTCACTACCCAGGCCAGTTCTTCTATTCAAGTTCTTTCTCCTCCTGATGCACTTCTGCCGCACAAAGGGCTTTCTATTCGTATTTCTCAAACAAACCGTTCTGCACTCGTTACTCTGTTCCTGCAAGTTGAGCATCTCCATGCCTTTGGTGATAAATGCTTCATACATGATTAATTTTGTGTATTTTTTTAAAATATTTTATTCTTCCTTATCACTAATTACATACGGATATATAAACAATATAAATAACAACATTAATAACACTGATAATGCGATAATTGTGGTATTTCCTTAGTGCTCTTTAAAAGAGTAGCCCGAACAATCACGCGTTTACAAAAGTAGGGACATTTCATTCGGACAGTGTTGCCCCACCATGAATAACTACATGAGCTTTTCCGGTTTGTTAAATGTTGTGATTTCCACATATCACTAACGCGTAGTATATAAGACTATAAGTATTATATTATGTCTATGTATGTATATGTGCATATTGTATGGCTCCATACAATTCTTGATCAATTTTCTTTTTAATAGGAAAAGTATTTTTGAAATATTTGTGTAATATTTATGTTGTTTATGCAGTATAGATCGGAAAAAAATACACTTTTATGTAATAAAATTAAGAGTTATAAATCTGAAATACAGGGTATTGCAAAAGTTTTGTTATGGTTTTGTACATATAAAGAAGTAATAAATAAAATAGCTTATTCAATTTGCATTATTTTCAGCAACTTGTCTACAATGATCTAATAACATTTAAATACCACCGTTGATTTATTTTTAACAAAAAGTACATGAACTTTTGTAACAGACAAAAATAATAAATTTCGAATTGTTAGGACGAGAAAATAGAGACGAGATTATATGAAGTGTCCATAAAGCTTCTTGTGATCTTTTCAATTGCTCACTGGAAAGTTAATGGCTTTCCACGCCAGGGATATTGGTTTCGAGTCCAATCGCTTGCTATCCGGGAAGGTTTTTCGTGGTTTCCTTTTCTCATTTAAGTCAATGATGACAGACAAAGATATTAAGTCAACTCATGGTCTGCCAATGCACCCTGTAATTAGCAGTAAGTTGTTGGGGGCTTGTAAAAGCATGACTTATTATTACTATTATTAAATGTATTCTGGTCCTTATGTCTCTACGAAATCGTTTGGTTTCTTTGCATATGTCGAAGTTGGTCTTGAGTTTAACCTTCATGTAATTTTTTCCCTGTTTTACAAGTGTTTGCATTTTAGCTTAAGAATTTCAGATCACTTAGCCGATCGGTCTTTCTTTCTGCCATCGTATTCTTGGATTCAGAGTCAATACCGTAGGATTACGATATTAACCCTGGCAGTTTAATGCATATTTATTTTGACTTGACCCTGGTTCATCCTCTCTCCTGGCTTGTTTTTCTAATGCATTGCAGTTTAAGAATCACGCGCATGTTTTTTTTCCATTTTGTGTTTCTGGATTTTGTTCTGTACCTTTTACATATTGCATTCATAAAACAAAATAATCCAGCTTGACTGAGTAAAGCTATATTCAAGGGGATTGCGGCTGGCCTACCGTACTTTCTCGAGAGCACACAACTATCAACCCATTATCTTATACTTTCCGGTTTAGCTGGAGTTCCTTGAAACCACTATTTTCGTACTCACATTGTGCATCATCTGCAAAATGATATTCTCTGAGATGCTTTTTCGAATTTCTAAATGAAAAGAACTCGGGTAGAGCCAAATTCGAACTGTATGGTGTGTGGCTCAGCTCAAAAAAAACTTGCGAAAGACGAGTTGGTTCCAAAAGACGTTTACAATGAATTTAAAATCCAATCGAAAGTATTTTGAAGAACAAGCTGTGTTGATGAAGCGCGCTCTGGAACACCCAAAATCGTGATTTCTAAGGAAATGATTATAAAAATCCATAATATTATTGCGCAAGATCGACGACTCAAAGTTAGAGATAGCAGATATGGTAAACATTTCAACAGAACGCGTACATCACATTTTAACGCAAGAATCGGGCCTTTCCAAGCTTTCGGAAAGATGGGTGCCGCGATTGCTTACGACTGATCAAAAGTTCACTCGTTTGCGCATTTCCAATGAGTGTTTGGACCTTTATAAGCGGACTCCGGTTGATTTTTGTAGGCGATTTGTTACTTGCGATGAAAGTTGGATACACTACAGTACACCCGAAACTAAACAACAGTCGAAACAATGGTTAGAACGTGGTTCTGCACCTCCAAAGAAAGCGAAAACCACTTTATCGGCAAACAAGGTGATGGCATCAATTTTTTGGGATTCAAAGGGCATTTTACTCATTGATTACCTTCAGAAAGCTGCCACAATAAATGGACAATATTATGCAGAACTTCTACAAAAATTAAATGTTGAGATTCGTGCTAAACGGCCAGGAATAACAAAGAAAAAGATTCTGTTTCACCAAGACAACGCTCCCTCGCATACCGGCACAGTTGCGATGTCCAAAATAAACGAGTTGCATTTCCAATTAGTACCGCATGCGCCTTATTCGCCGGCTTTAGCCCCTTCCGACTTCCACCTTTTTCCAAAATTGAAAACGGCACTAGGTGGAAAGAAATTTTCGTCTAACGACGAGCTTATCATCTTCGTAAATGAGCATTTTGCAAGCCTTCCGTAATCGCATTTTAGAGATGGCATAAGGGCATTGGAGCACCGTTGGAATAAACGTATTGCTCTTTTAAGAGAATATATTGAAAAATAAAAGTTATTTTGTATTTAAAAAATTCGTTTTTCTTTTACATTCTCACTACTTGTCAAACTACCCCCGTAGTTGTGCATTAGGCACTTTTTGTCGCAAAAAAAGTATATACTTGTTAAGATGCATAATAAGGATGGGCTGATATTGTCATATATATATGTTCAATATTATGTATAAGACAAACAACATATTATATTTTTATTATTATAAATTTTGAGTTTAATAAGATATTTAAAAAAGTCTTTCAAATATAATACTAAATTTTATTTTAAATAGACATTTATTTACATGTGAATATTTGAATGTTAGACTAATATAATTTTACATGAAAACAAAACCGAAATATTAACAAGAATTTAGTCAAAATGTTACAGAATAGTACATAAAATTCTGTAACAGATTACATTGTCAAAACGAAGGACTTTTTGTCAATATTGGTTATTGTAATAACTTTTCATACTTTTCAGTATATTAGACACCGAAACAGTTTATTAATTTATATATAATTAATCTTATTTTTTTCTATTATATTTCCCATATTATTAGACGGCCATATTAAATAAATAAAGAAAAATATGGTTAGCAGAAATTATAAAGGTAATATTAAAAAGGAACCATAGTTAATTAGAAGTGGAAATACCTTACTTTGAGATTAATAACGACATAATTAGATATATTAATTTAAGACGTAATATCTTAAAAAATACATACGCAAACGAAAATTACGAACCCTAAATAAGTATGAGAGATTGTCCCATTTTAAAAATAAAATACGAATATTTCGGTGTACACTTGTAGATGACGACTTGACGATTTCGTCAGTATTGCGTATGATTGTTTGACGCATTCATTTCATTACGTTAAATCATAATTATGTTTTTTGCCTTAGCAAGTTGTAATTTAATTGGACTTAATTGAAAGTGGATATTGCGTGCTATTTTTCGATTACTAACATTCATTGTAAAATTGTAGTCATGCGTATGTTACCATTATTATCTAGTTTTACGCAAGACATCTAATAAGATATAAGGTTTTGAAATTAATAATTCTTAATAAAAGTAGGGAACGTTATAGGTTTGTATACGGTGGTTATATTAATAAGAAGCAGTACACATTAGTTATATATTAATTATTTTGACTTATAAGATAAATAAACACTAATATACTAGCTGAATAAATAATCGACACTTGTTTGTTTTCTTATTTTTAAACTGCGCTCATTGAAACTAATTAACAAAAAAATTTGTTATTTTTTGATGACTGCGATTGTCTTAAATTTGATGGTGGTATTTAAAGGAAAATTATTGTCACCGAGTTTTATAAATATAGCGTGTTTCAAAAAGAATATACGTATTACAAAGTATTATTTTGTCCAAACTATCGATCGCTGCGCCTCAGCTCGACTATTGGACAAACGAATACATAGTCTAGTTTATTTAATAGCCGTTAGATGTCAGTTGTCTTCTGTACTTCTTGGTAACCGTCATATGTCTAAAATGGTTACTCCGCAGCAGAAATCATTTTGTGTTCTCGAGTTTTCGAAGTGCAATTCCGTGATTACAGTGCAAAGACGTTTCAGGTTGAGCTACCAAATTGATCCTCCGAATGGGTGGAACATTCGCAGATGGTATCGACAGTTTGTAGATACAGGATAGGTTTGTAAATGAAAGAGTCCTGGCCGCCTTCGTGTTTCTGAAGAAAATGTTGCACAAATTTAAACTGCTTTACAACGTAATCCTTCAAAATCAACTCGTTGTGCCAGTCGGGAGTTACAACTGCCTACAACAACAATTTGGCGTGTTTTGAGACGTCGGTTGGTTATGAAGCCGTACAAGTTACAATTGTTACAAGCTCTGCGTCCTGATGACAAATGGAAACGTGTGGCATTTTCTAACGAGATTCATGATGCTATTGTCAATGATAACACTTTCGCACAACGCATCGTGTTCAGTGATGAAGCGACTTTCCAAGTTAGTAGTCTGGTAAACAAACACAATGTTCGATTTTGGGGTCTACAGAACCCACATGCATCATAACAATTATGACTCTACATATCTTGTAGTGACATTCATAACAGTATCTAGCAGCAGACAAAATTTTCAGTGTATCTTCCGAGTGATAAACCGATTAAAATCGGTTTAGACTAATAACACAGGCCAACCAATATATATTTTTTAAAAACTTTTTCCAAAGTTCGACTTGTTTCTTATGTATTTTGATGGACTGGACCCAAATTTTCAATCAGTTTTTTTCTACCACGTACCAATTTTTCGCAATCTTTATCTTTTGTTGAGTATGATAGTTTTAAAATATATATGTAGTTAAGTTTTAAAGGTACGTAATTTATTATTAGAGTATAATTGAGAAATTTTACATTTTATTATTACAATAGTAGTGTAAGTTTGAATATGAACAGTTTTTTACTTGTTAGTCTAAAGTTTTGTATTTCCTCAACCTCTTCATGGTAAAAGTTCGAGTGTAGCTTTTCCTTTTATATGATGCTTCTGGAGTTGCTCGTAGAAGGGTTCAACCGTAATCTCCCATCATGTTGACATTCCAACGACCCTGATACCGTTTCTCCATCTCCTTTATATCTTGGTGGAAACGCTCCCCTTGTTCCTCACTTACAGCTCCAAGATTGTCAGGGAAACAATTTAGTTCTCGAAACGGTTTCAACATGTTTTTAACTATATTTTCGTAATTAGAGTCTTTCTGAATGCCTAAAATCTTCAAAACAAGGTATTATTATACGTTTACAATGCATAAATAACGTAAAGTAAACATGCGAGGAAACTTCACGTCCTGTGTTATTTTAAAGTTCATTTTCGGATTCAGCACGTCAAAAAATATAAAGGGGAGCCAAATTTATATAAATAGTTTTTTCATGCTTGGTCTTTGTAATTATGAGTCTACTCAATCGTCGTTTTACGAAGCGATTATTGTTATAGGAAAACATATGTATATATTTAAAATGCACATGATTAAAAAAATTTTTTATTGGATATATTTGCAATAATATAACATTGATATGACATGAATACATATATTTTTGTATTTAAAATAGAGCTAAAACATGTGTTGTATAACATTAGCCATTCACTTTCTTCTTCTTAAGCAAAATAATATTTGAATGTTATATATTTATGTATAATATATTGCTTCTTTTTAATCAACATTATAGCTTTATTGGTTTTCTCTTGTTTGTGATGCATATGTAATTTTTATAGGTTAGTATATATTGAAGTATGTAATTCAATGGAATGTTTGTGAATCTATTACTAAAGATTTAGTTTATAGTTCGTCATGGTTGGGAGGCTCGAGGAAGAGGAAAAAGTGACATTCAACTTCTTCATGCTGGTACAGCACTATGCTTTTTCAACACCGCGCGATTTTATTTTAGCCTTATTATGATAATATACATACCGTACCGAAAAATATATCATAAATTGACGTGCATGTTTTCAAAATATACATTTTTTAATAATATTGAAATAACATACAATTTGTCATCGAAAAGTTACAAGACTGTTATATATTTTGCTATATAAGTTAATTGATGTTTTGATTTAATAAAAATGCGTCTAAATTTTAAATTAATATTTAAATTAAAAATGAAATTGGACAAATAACACAATAAAATTTATTACAAATAATAGAGGATATAATTGTGTATTTTATATTTTGATTGCTATCCATGCTTAGTAATGTTTTGTTTGTTTACAGTTTCTACACTATTTAGGTTTAAGTTCTTTTAGGTTGTATTGTTTATTTTGAGGCCGAGCTTGAAAAAGAATACGATAATCTCCAAATATCTTTAATAATTTTAGATTTTATAAAACTTACTACTCAATAAAGAAAATGTTGTATAAAAGAATGAAATTTCGTAAAATAGTGATCTAAGAGCATTTAATACCTGAACCATTTGATGTATTATAAATTTCTTTATATAGATGTGGATATTGTTTGCTACAAACTTATTCCGGCAAATCTGCGTTCTTTGAATCAACAAATGATTTTTCAACTTTGTGTAATTGCTACAAATAACTTAATGGATTAGATAAATTACTTGGAAAAGAATAAATTAATCCAAACTTTGAATATAAATGTAAATCTATTAACAGGGTAATCCTAAGTAACAACTAGCTTGATTAAAATTCAAGATTATTTTTTAGTATTACTCGGTAAAACTTGTGCTCGAATTTGTTCAAAACTGCAACTTCATCTGTTACAATTGAGCACATTATTTTACATCTCTAAGAAACTGAAATAAGGCGAGAAAGATAATGCGGTGGAACCGTACCCTTTATTTTTTTCTGATTTTATTAACTTACACTTCTTATAATGTATTTAGATTGAAAAATATGAACAACTTGAATTAGTATTTTGCAAATAACGCTACCTGTTTCGAAATTTTGTTTTGAGTAATGTATAATCAACATAAAAACAATTTACAATATTTAGCAATTTTCATAACTATTTTTGCATATAAACTATTCTTCGAAATTTTCATTTAAAAAAGTATTGATTATTTTAAGTGTGAATTGTAGAACTATTTAAAAATCTTCTCATTTTTAAGCTGTTATTTTCCAAAATCTGTAAACAACGTTCATACAATCAAATGAAGAAGACCTAATTGCTGATTTCTTTCGAAAACTTTTTGTTATTGTTTCTGTTTTTATAAAGACACTATTGTGATTAAATAAAATATAATCTGTACATAACTTGTACTGTAACTTTTCGACAACATTGTATACATATAATATGTAATTATTTACAGAGTGCAATACGATTATCGCAAATTTTTTTGTAAATGGGTCAATCTACAAATTCTATTTGTCCACGACAAAATATAATTAATATTGGTAAATATATAATATGACGAATTTCAAACTGCGAACATATCTATGGTTATCCCAAATCTAATGATAGAGCCCTCTAGTTATCGTGCAGTGTATCATACACAGCTGATATGATCTTAGTTTGCAGTCGGAAGTCTATTGAACACGTTGGTATCCAGTGTTAGTGGTTTTAGTGAAGTATAATGATGTCCCAGAAGAATAACTTGAAAAAAATTCACAGCTCACATTTCCGTATTAGAATAATGCGCGTACATTAAATTGAAACAATTCGTGGTAAAATAATGCTTGAAATTCAAGACGCGTATGGTATGGATGCAGTGGGTCGTAGTATAGTGCAAAGATGGCATAAGCAATTCCGTGAAGTTCGTATAAGTATTGAAAACAAGCCCTGTTCTGGCCGACTCACTGCGCCTCGCAAGACAACACTAACGCGATTATTGTGGCCACCTTAATTGATTAAGATCGACGAACGACGGTGAGAGAGGTAGCAGTAGAAACAAATTCAAAATCACGTATGAAATTTTACAAAAACGGAAGAACATGGCACGCTGGATTTCTTATTTCTTGTCGTCTGAGTAGAAGGCTACGCGCCAAGATATCTGCCATGTATTGATCTCTCGCTACGAAAATAAAGGTGAAACGTTTTTCGATCATA
Source organism: Dermolepida albohirtum (assembly GCA_031893035.1). Taxonomy (NCBI): domain Eukaryota; kingdom Metazoa; phylum Arthropoda; class Insecta; order Coleoptera; family Scarabaeidae; genus Dermolepida; species Dermolepida albohirtum. The sequence goes on along the minus strand of JAVIWB010004099.1, from coordinate 15,475 downwards.
TTATAGCGATAGATAAGACTTGGGTCCGTAGTTTCGAACAATAATTAAAGTCCCAAAGCAATATTTGGGTAGTAAAAAACCCGTCAAGAGTAGACAAGTCACCAGACAAAAGCTTGTCTTTTGCCTGCTAGCGACAAATTTTGTCTGCTGGCGACGAATGAATGATGATTTTTACCTACGATAGACACGAAATACTCACTACCAGTCGAATACCTATGGACCACAGTGTAACTTGAATAAAACAGTTCTTGCTAAGACATTGCGACTGGAAATCCGTAAAAAATTGACGAGAAATGTTACAATACGGAGGATCCATATTGTATGCCAATGCGTGGTCGCATATTGGAGCAGTAGTTCTCACCATTTTGGAAAGATACGGTCGGGAACATCTTAATCACCCACCTTATTCGCCGTATTTTAGCTTTTTGGATTTTGATGTATTTCCAAAAAACCGCTTCGACGGATCCATTTTCCTGACATAATTGTCCCGAATGCAACAGTGGGTCGAAGAATCCACGAGTTCAACAAAAATGGTGTCCTAAAGGGTATTCAAGCGTTTGTATATCGCCTGCATTTATCCATTCACAAGGTAGAGACTATATGAAAGGAATTTAAAGTTGTATTTCGTTCAAAATACAATTGTTTTTATTCAGAGTTTACTGTGCATTAGATTTGGGATAACTCTCGTATGTATATTTTTAATTACATTATGCACAGTAAAACACGTTTGTGTATTTAATTATTTATTTTATCAGGAAAGAAAAGAAAATTTTCATTCAGACTAAGAACTTAAAAATTTAAAAACTTCCATTCGTAGCATTTTTTTTAAAATTGTAACTGAATATGATGTGCGATTTGAGAATAAATTTTGTCGTAGACATGGTTTCTTATCTCATGTTTCTTTTTGTTAATGCGTTATACATTAATCATTATACAGCATCCTAAGTAACAAGTTGTCTGTCGCAAACTATATCTAGTTACTTCATATGGCATTTTCTTAACTGCACCGAAATACTGTTTAGTTCTTATAAACTACATTTAGTAGAAAGTCTAAGGAAGTAGTTTTGGCACACCGCAATTACGATCTAGAAAAGGAAAAACATATACAGATCCTTGTACATACAATGTAATTTTCAATTTTTTTTTCCAATTCACAGTTTTTCTTAACAACTTCTTGCAAGATTAAAATTGTTTTATAGTTAATGGGCGGATGTTTCATAAAACTAGTCTACATGTTAAAATATATTTACATAGATCGCCTGTTTGTATACAAACCGTTTTAAATGCGTGATACACTAAACTTAATGACAGATCGTAAGTGTACATATATATGTATACCGTTATATTCTTGACTGTTAATAAATTTGATAAACGAATTATAAACGATTTGTGCAATGATGCGATCCTAACACGTTCAACATTCAGTATTTTTGTCATGATTTTTAGTAATTTATATTACAAATTGCAAACAACGTCATGTTAAATACAGGAGATTTTTAGAGATAAAACCATAAGGTACATTTATAGTTAAATAGTTACGAAGTTAGACAAGTTAGGTATTGATAGACACCTGCAAGTAAACGAGTTCGATATAAGATAGATATTAAGGTAAATTTTCAAATATCTTATTTGACAACTGAGTACGTGCATCCACTTATGTTAACGCTTGTATTACTAGAAAGCACTACTTTAATTTGCCATTTACAATTTTGTCCGATCATTGCAATTTTTTTATTATATTCTCTTGTAAATGTATGTAATTATAAAAGTATATGTAATACAAAATACAAAGACAAGGATGGTGTATAAATAAAAATATATTGTATAGTTAGAATAACACATAAAATTATTAAATTGGTAAATGCGAGTGTATGTATATATGAAACAAACATTATTTTGATGAACCATTAACATACTGAAAATTCTACACGTTCTATACAAAATACATGAAGGAAATAAAATTGATAAGTTAAAAAGATGATTAAATTATCTGGTTTGTAAATTTTCGGAGTCGCTGTTCATGGTTACTTCATCTTGGTTTCTAAATTGAGTTGGATTGCTGTCATCGTTGCAGTGAAACTGTTTCAGTGCAACAACGACAGTAGTAGCAGCAGTTAAGCCTAGAGAATGTATCATGCAGGTGAAGACGAAACGTCGGTAGCAGAAGTAGCAAGGACGCGGTTCCAATTCGGAATCCAAGATGAAGCAACATTAAGCATATTTCAAAATTTCACTAAAATGTAAAAAATTGCAATTTAAAAATAGTACTCTCCAGTAACTGGAATAGCAATTTTCTTTTTTAAAATTTTCCTCATTTTTAAATATTTGTAGATCAGCAACAAAATATTTAACTTATTACAAGAAAAGCATTTTTTCCAAAAATAGACGAAGTAGTATTGAATGATTTGGAACATGCTTGTTTTACGATAAGTTAAACTATTGTTATGACATATTAGGAAATGCATATTAGTTTTGTCATACAAGTTGATTGATTGAAACCGTTCGCTAGAAGTATTGGACAAACTACTTTTCTGAATATTTTAGAATAAACACGAGAGCTTATTCAAAGAAAATATTTTCATGATGGCTGATCCTCCGGTTGAAGCGGAAATCGCTACCAACTCGTTTATTTTAAAGGAAAGGACACACTTTTTATTGCATATCCGAATTCTACAAGATATTCTAGGAAGATTTTTTTAAGTTTTCCCTGTACCTAAATTCAAACAGTTTTAAAGATACAGTAGGTTCTCTATATAACGGACAGTAGCGATATACTATATATAAAACTGTCCATTGTTCAGAGAGAGAAAAAAGAATATAAATAATTTTTAATTAATTTATTCTTACAACATACTTAAAACTAACATATTTAAAAAAATCTGAAATTTTGGTTTGTTTTAGATATTCAATTCTTTTTACTATTTGTGTTTCTACATTGCATACTATCCCAGCGACTTTTCTCCTTGAGTAATGTCGCTAGACAAGAAAACGAAGTTTTGAATATCCTTTAGCCTTTCATAAGCTTTGTTAATGTTTTAAGTTTCTGAAATAATATCATCATCATCCTCACTGTCGCTATCATGTGCATTGGTACTGTTTTGAAATTCACGCATACAATTTTGTACGCTAATATCGGGATTCTCGGTATGTAAATTATCATCAATTTGTGCATACGATAATGTCAGGATAGGGTTTACAAAGTTCTGACAATGGCACATCGTCTTCAGCACTGAAATCTATATCTTCGCAAATATCTTCGGCCTTCCACTCACCAAGTCCATATTAGAGCACTGAGAATGTTAATGAATTTTTTTATATATTCGGTAGATTTACAAAAATATCCATAGACGATAAAAGTCTCTTAACTGAGAGCTTTCTGTAGTTGGTTTCAAAATTATTGATAATCTCTTAATCAAGTGGTTGACAATGAGAGGTAGTGTTTGGGGGCAAAAATATTAGTTTAACATTTTGTAATTCAAGTTTTGGGTGTGATGTGCCGTTGTCTAAAAATAAAAGAACTTTTCTATTCCACTTTCGCATTTTTCTATTAAATTTGGTTAACCAAACCCACTATAGGCAATATGCACTGCAGAGTAGGATAAATTTTAGGTATAGCACTGCGGATCTCATTAAACCATGCGGTTGATATGACGAATGAAATAAGCTAGGACATTAATTTTATTCGCTTCTTCATCTATGATAGGTGTCTGTCCTCATCTAATCAATTTCACCTTCCCGAATTGTATTAAATTTGATTCTAACCTTTTACTTATTCATTGGTAATAAATAAGGAAACCTTTCGTTTGACATACGGCAAGTCTGCCGACAATCTTATGATGTTCTATATGCATATAAAATAAGTTCAAAATATCCATGCTTCAGTAATTCTTTTTTTCCATTTTGGACACTAAAATATAGCTAGCTATTAACAATTGACAATATGTGACTCATTTCAACAAAATCAAAAAAAAACTTATAATACGGAAAGAATTGAAGATAAGTAATGCTATTATGTATTGCTAAAGCAAATTCTGTATTCGCACACGAAGAAAAATATGGAGCTTTGTATTTGAAAAGAAAAATTTTTGGTGCTTCAAAAACTACTTTATGAAACCTTGTACAAGATTTATCAAAAATAAAGTGAAGAGGTCTGCTGCTTATGCTGCAATTACCATAATTTCGGGCGCCAAAATAACTTCAGCAAATAATAATGCTGATGATGTAAAACCAAATATTTTCAACAAAATATCTCTAAAATAATTGAATTTGGGTATAGGGAAAACTTAAAAAAGCTTTTCCTAGAATACATTTTAGAATTAAAATATGCAATCGCTTGTGCATCGCCTCATTTAAAATAAAAGAGTTGGTAGCCACTTTCAGCTTAACGGGAAGATCAGCCCATTACGAGTGTTTTCTTTGAATAGAACATGAGACATGATGCTTACTCCAAACTTTTCAGAAAAGAAAATGTAGTTTTCCCAATACATCTAACGAATGGTTTCAATTAATCACCTTGTATATATCATGGTTTTGGTGAGAAAATCTAGACCTAATTGATTTTATTGAATTCATTTGTAATATTTCTCAACAGAATAATTGAATTGATCATGTCTTACACAAGTTTTTGAAACTTAGTAAATAGTCTTACTTTTGGCATTTTGAAAAATGTCCTTTTGCATGTCACGTTAAGTAATTATAACCATAGAACTTATACTTAAATCACAAAGTAATAATGTTCTTCTAATGTAAATTAGATTAAACTATTTTATTAATGTTAATTATTTTGGCAAATGTCGATTGTTTCGAATTATTTATATCGTAATTACCTTGATTAGTGGTATGTTTATATTACCTTTCTATAGGATCAATTTACTTCTGTTGGAAAAAAATGTGGTATTTAGTATAAGTTCCATGATAATTCTAATTCTCAATTTCACTGTCCAAGATCATTTTTTTTATATACAGATGATGCCGAATCACTACGTACGTTTAAAATATCCGAATTAAAACTAGTCACAACACTGTTGAACCTCAGAAACATACATTTCTGATCTCACTTATGTAAATTTCCTTTTTCTGTCGTCAGCCATGATCTCCGAACTCCTCTTTATTTCATCACTTACGACCTCCTTCAGCATTCCCCACAATTCTTCCTTATCCAACAGAATATATTTATCGCCCTTATATTCCGGAGCGAAAGTTATAGGCTTATCGTCCTCATCTTTAGACTTGTCCAAAAATTTCATTGGATACACTTGTTTGTCGGTATTGATGTGTTTCGGTGGTGAGACATTCATGTCTACAACTAATTCTTTCTGTTGAATATCCAAGTTAGAATCAACAGATGTGGGTGCCGGTAATGCTGTGTCTGCTAATTTTATTTTGGTTTGTTTCTTGATTTTCTTCTCTAGCGGTTTATTTTTGAGAATTTTTTTCAGAGAATTCTTCGCTTTTTCCCTTGCATCCGTAACGTTCGAAGCACTGGTGTTTTGCAACTGTAAAATTATTTCATCCGTACTCTGAAATCTAACCTCAATCGTATTATTATTTGCTGACGTGTCACCTGTATTAATTGGTATCGCAGTAGGCTCAATTATCCATTCAGTTTTTTTTCCACTATCGTCCGTTTTATTTTTATTTTTATTTTTATCAACATTGATAGTGTAGGTAACTATGGTCATATTCTGATTTTTCTTTGATGGGTATGTCGCATTTTTATCAATAATTTCATTCGAAGTATCATCCTTTTTTGTAACACATATTGCATCGTAGAATACTGTTTCTGGTGTGGTACCGTTAGACCCAAACCAAGTTATCACATCATCATCTGTGATGCCTTTTAGTAGATTACTTTTATTTTGAGTATGGAAGAATGTTTCCGCAGCCAAATCTTCCCTGGAGGCTGGATAGACACGTGCATAAGCCGGCCTTAATGAGGCCACTATAAATGCACTTTTGGCTAAATACTGAACGCATATTGGACAGTTATTCGTAATGTTGGCAAATATGAACCAGATGTTATTGCTATGATAGCCATGTTGCATTTCTAAAATTGTTTCTTTGAGATCTAGTAGCGTTGGTGGTGCTGAAGCCAGCTCGAACCCGGAGAATAGCGAAACTTCTAGACGTAAAACTCCTGAAGATTCTGATCCCTTCCATCTGAAAATGGTTCAAAATTCGTTTAAAAAATATTCGAAATTTAGTGAGAAATTTATACCTGAAGCAAGTTTTGATTTTGAGCATGGGGAGTTTGCCTTCGATTTCTTCCACTGAACTTCTGTCCGGAAGAATTTCTTGGACAACACCTGACCATAAATCTAGAAGAGGTGTTCTATTTTTGGTGAAATATGTAGAATACGTAGTTTTTCCCTGGAAAGTAATAAAAAATGCAATTTGGCAAATTGTAAAAGTTTAAAATGTTGGTTAAATATTAATTTTTTTAAAAAAATAATATTACATTTTTTGGCATGAGTAAAAAAGTTTATAATAATTTCAGGCATAAAAACAACTTTGAAAATAAACAAAACGCACCTGGACCGTAGCACAACCAGCACCGGTAGCGTATACAAAGACTTTCGTCGGTAAACTTGGCAAATGTAGCAATTGTAAGGGCTTTTCCGGCTTCAACTCCAGCGTATCGGTTAGTTCCATTCCGGAAGTGGCCAGCGATATTGTCAGAGCCCGATGCTTGTCTTTCGCGAGTGAATCGTACAGCGTAAAGGCCTTAACAACCGGATAAAGTAGTTCGAAATGGCGGTCTAGCATGTGAGAGCGATAGAAAAGGTAACGTGTTACTGATTCTGCGAATTTCAAGTCTCTTATCAGGCAAAACGTCGAAAGGGAGTATATCGATGCTTTGTAGTCCTCCATTGTAGCTGTAAAGAGTTTTTTTTTTGAGATTATGAATGTATATTAAAGTAAAATGAAGTTCATCATATCTTCGAAGATAAACATTTTTAAAATTAAGCGGAATATGAAATATTATTTTGAAAATTAAATCGTAAAATGTGAAATTACGAAAATTTCGCAAATATTTCTATATTCTGAAAAGATTTTTAAAATCAAACTTATCGATTGTGTGTGTCGAGACTAGAAATAACATCCTTTCAATTTTAAAAGTTAGTAAATTAGGTTAACATGTAAAATGAACAGCTTAATACAAAGTTTTAAAAGGAAACATCGATTTCACAGAAACAGAAACAGAAGTAATAAAACACCTTGATTATGCTTGAGTAAATTTCTTTTTATTTTCGAAATATATTTTCGTCATTCAGCAAAATATTCTGCTAATCTCAAGTTTGTTTAGTGTTCGAAAACGAGCATTTGTTTTATGGCAAATAAAGTCATTATTATATGTGTTATTCTAAAAGAATGAATCGATTTCATAGCACAATATTTTGCTATGTTTTTATAATAGAAAATTGACAGGTTTTCTATTCATAATAAAGTTATGTTTTATGTCTTACAAGTACATATGGGCGTTAACAATTCGTTCCAGACGCATTGGAGCATACCAAGATCTATTGAGTTGACTGCTTTTGTTATTAGATGTTTAAGGTTATCTAGATTATTGGGTAGTGGAAGAGCATAAATTTGATCTTTTATATATCTCCATAAGAAAAAAATCACATATGGTAAGATCTGAAATCTCGCTGACCAAGCACGAGGAACAAAATTTTGAACCTCCTTTCGACCAATCCATTTCTGAGGCATTTCTTCATTTAGAAAAAATTAGAATCATCTGATGACAATGAGGCGATGTTCCATCGTGTTTAAAAATGAATTGATGAATTGAATTAAAAATAAAAATGAATTTATATATTGTATTTATATATAATTACGACATGAATTGATCTATTTGCTTGTAGTACAAGGAAAAGCCAACTTTCGTGTTACAGTGCTTCTCTCGATGAAAAATGTACGTATATTTTTCGGAGAGGGCGACCTAATATTGAATCGCTTTCAAAAAGCACGCTGCATCGTAACAAATTGATTTTTTTGCTAATTCGAGAACGAAGAAAACTTTTGGCAGTCCATTTGTTACTTCGAGTGTAAACAAACAACTAAGCGGTGCTATGGAACCAAGACATCTACAGCGTTCTCCTGGCAGTCACCAGAAATCGTCTGTGTCAAATAATCAGTGACTAATATAATGCATGAGAAACCAAACATTGCGTCATGAAATCGGTCTATCATTTTAGAATAAGCCTGTATCATTTGCCCTTAATTATTAACATTTCTCTTTAATTTAAATGATTCGAAGATTTGAAATAATAATTGTGAATTCAAAATTAAACTGTAGTCAAGTGTTAATCTAGTTCATAATAAAACTATTTCTTTTAACGTGTTCCTAATATGAAATAACTTTCAATAACGAGCTACAGATGAGGGTTTTATACGCGAAGAGCCTTTAAGTATCAAACATTCGGCATTAATGCTTAATGCGTGGTTATTTCGGATTGTATTCAAATTATTTTGGAATAAATTTGATTAATGTTAACTTGTGTGGGGTTCGCAAAAAGAAAAAGAATTGGGAATTTCGACCATAAATTGTAAATAAAAACACTAGTTTGTAATCAGCGTGTACAACTTACATACTAAAGGTTCTTTTAGTGTTTTTCCTACTTCTGATTCATATAACCAATCGGCGGCATCTCTTTTAGGTATTGGATGTGGCCAACCGAATTCACCATCTTCAGTAGTCGAAGCATTCCTTAACTTTTCAATTGCCCACGTTGCCGTGGCACTTCTCACCAGTACCAATGCCAAAGCAACCGTAGCTATCGTAGTCGATGATTCTATTTTTGGGAGTCCATTTTCCAAAAATATTTTCGCCTTCTGCAGTGTCTCGGAGTCTGTGTCCGATTCTATTCCGATTTCGAAAAGTGTTATTACAGTCTCCGCTGTAATTTCGACTATGTGCTCGAAAGATAACGTTTCGTTATTATTAAACTTCATATCTTCAGATTTACTTTCGCCATCATCTGATGACAATTTGACATCCGCCGGTAACGGTAAGAAACTGCCGTCATCTTCTTGACGCAGTTGGACCCATCGCTTGATTCCTTGGATAAGATCTGGGTCGATGTTGAAATACGTCTGGACTTTCGTAAGAATTTCTAGTGTTGCTACAGTAGCTTTGTGACTACCCAACATCTGATGTTCACTAAATGAGTTATCTGGTTTACGGTATGATAGTATAGTTTGAATCTGTAAATATATTAAAGAAATAGTTTTAATTAAATTTGAATAAGATAGGCATTTACAGGACGTGATTAACAACAAAATATATTTAAGTAGTTTACATTATTAGAAGGATGCTGGGTTTGGAACTTTTGTAAATGAATTACATGGATATATTTTATGGTCGTCAAGAGGTGAACGAAGTACAGAAGCAGTAGATATTTTAAATTGCCACATTTATAACTTTTGGAGGGGAATCGTACTCTGTCAAGTGGATTATGTACCGCAATAGAAAAAGATCCGGATCGCGATGATCAGCCACAGCATGAACTAAAATCAGTATTGTGTAGTTAAAAAGTTGATGACAGTTTTGTAGTCAGCAAAAGGCGTCGTTCTCTTTTTGCATCATAAACATGGACAGACAATGCCCAATCAAATTGTCACACAATTGAAAAACGTACCAATAATATTTTCACCTGGATATCCATTAATCAGACACAGATAGATGTGTTTATACGATAATGTTAGACTATATATCGCTCAGATAACCATGCTGAAGACGAATGAATTATATCATGCTTTGCACCTTTTTTTATTTAGCGATTGTTTAGTAAAAGTACGTCCAACATTATCAGTTTTTTTGGCAGTGTGAGTAATTACAAAAAGCAGTCATATCACTTAGGATTTGTAAATACAGATTTTAAAATGAATCATAATTTTAGTATCTGTTACAAACACTTATAAAGATTTTTTTCTATAGAGTTTGATTCTTCCAATTAACTCTTTTCTAGCATCTTTATGTAGTAATTAAAGCATAATTTAAGAAGGAATTCCTACTTGCTGTGCATGATTAAAAAGTGGCTTGGTTTCTCACATCTACTATCTTCAATTGAGTAATGGTATTTGGTGAACAAACTTTAAAACTATTTAGTTTCTAGAACACGAACGTCGAACGAACCGAATTAATTTCTTAATCAAAAAAGGTATACGAAACCCTTTTCCATAATAATATTCGTATTCTGCATACGCATTTCTAAACTAAGTTGTCATCAGCAGATAAGTAATCCCAATACCGCCTCTGGATCTGCGGTAAAAATCGCACAGAAATAAATCTGTTCCAGACATTCACCATCAAAAGCCAAGCACACACCTGTTGGCTTCGTATTAGTTTCGGTATCAATTCTAAAATAATCTAAACCCACTTTAATTTGACAAAAATACATGTCGACTATCCGGTTCAGGGCTTCAGTCAGAATCAAAGTGGCTGATAACCCAGAGGTAGGTTACTGGCTTATCTAGTCGGGGTTTTGGAATTGAATCCGACCGCCGCTGTGCGGGTTTTTCGTAGTTTTTCTTCTCGTTTAAAGTGAATACTGATAGCTTAAGATATTAAATCATGCTACTATCGGGCGTGTAATAACTCGTGGTTTGCCGACAGTGCATGGAATTGGCGTTAAACTGTTGGGCAATATGAAGACATTATCATAAACTTCTAGATTTGTACATGATTGTACCTTAGAATCTATGCTCCAATCATATACTAGATTTGAAATTTGCCCACCTAAACTTTTGGATAAAGGCTACCAGAATCCCGATAATCTAACGTGTTCTAAGTAAGTTTACGTTTGTGTAGAATACGTACAAGATATCGTATAACGAATCGTTTTGCAAAAGCACTTCTTTATTTTTTGTTAAATACATTTTATTCTTCTTCACCCCAAACGTTTTCTCTACAATAAACGAAAGAATACTGAACTAAAATCTGCTTCTGCAAATTAAAATTATAACATTTTTATTTATCAAGGTGCTCTATCCTTATAATCTCTTTTGTTTCAAATTAATTTAAACCACATGAATTTTGCTCCAGTGCAAGGTAACTAATGGCTTATATTTTATTTAACTTTGTGATGTATTCCAGCACGTATTAATAATAATTATTATATTTGAGCATCAACCTAATAAGTAGAATTCACTTACGTGTCCGGGCAGATTCTGCATCGCAGATTGTTTTAAAGTTTCATTAGCTTTCGAACCGAGATGTTGTAAACTTAATAAAGTGGTGAGGGATGACAGTGCTTGTGAGAGTCCACCCTTTTGATCGTTGTTAGCGTTGACCGGAAGTGCGAGACCACCAGAAACCAACAGTTCACCCCATTCCGATCCGGGCACTACAGACTTTGGAGTTTCCAGGTGAAGCACTTGGGAATAACCGGCTTCGTCGTTGAAATTCCATACCCTAAAAAGGCGTAGGGGATAATTGTGTTTCTCTTAAGTGTAACATTTAATATTTCATACTAAATAAGTATTGAGTCGTGAATGCGTTGGGAAAACGCACAAATATATTTTTTTTAATTTTAAAATTTTTGTGATTTTGTAAATTTACAATATTCAACACGAAAGAAAATGTATGGGCTCATAAATATTAATATATTTTTAAAAACTATTATAATAAAAAAGTCATCAAACAATAATATGTATAATTAACTGTCGTGGTCTTTACTCGATCAAGACCCATAACAAACACAAAAATCATTTGTGTGATTATTACAAAATATTTGTATTATAAAATAGCAGTAATTGTTTCGCCAACACACTGTGGCTTCTTCAGACAGACTACTAACACAAACAGAATAAAATCTAGTGAGATATACGATTACAAGGAAATAAGTTTAAGAGTGAAGAATTATTCAAGTCTACTTGGTATTTAAAAAATTATTACATTTTTTAGAATTCAGAATACTTTTAAACAAACATGGGTCCGGGCAAGGTTGTTCTTTGTTTCCTACGCTTTCCAAGATTTATATAAATTCAACTCGGCAAAAAAGTAAAAAATGGGAGTCCAAATTGGGGAAGAAAACCATACTGTCTTATTTGCTAACGACTAGGATGCTGAAGATATGACATATATGATTAGAAAACTGGTGGAGTAATTTAAAAAATGGGATCTACAAACGAACATAGGAAAAACTGAATATATGACAACAGAATGCACAGGAAAAGACTTAGACATTGATGGTAAAATAATTAAAAACGCTAAGCAATATAAATATCTCGGAGTTACCCTAACAGACGATGGAAAAGATGAAAAGGACGTATTGAAATAAGTGGGAAGACCATGAGCAAATACGAATCAGTTAAACTCAATATTACGGAACAAAGGTATTTAGAAGAGAACGAAAAAGCACATATTCAAAATAATAGTGGAGAGCACTGTTACATGGGGTTCAAAAGTACGGACTGTGAAGAGAAACATGCAAAACCGAAAAAATGCAGTAAAAAACAGTTATTGACGGAAAAGCTGTAGGCTTACATTACAAAATCGCATACGAATTGATGGAATTAAACAAATACTGAAGGTAGAAAAATTACTTACGAATACTATAGAAGAAAAACAGATCTCCTAATATGGCCATATGATACGAATGACTGAAGATAGATTGCCGACTCAAGCCTGGCAATGGATTTCAAGGAAGGAAGAAGAACAAAGAAGGAAAAAAGGTAAGCCAAAAAAGTCGTGGGACCAAGGAATGCACATAGCTGTGGACAGAAGGAGCATTGAAGAAGAGTCGTGGAGGAACAAAAATGCTGGTGTTCTGGAAAAAAATCGCTATATACTACGTTTGTCTATTTCTATAGTTTCAAGTAATGATAACTTTATCCCTTTATTTTCCGAATGTAGAATTGTGAACTCTGAATTAAACGAATGATTACAAGTATTTAAATATACTGTATAGTTGGAATCATTTTTGTTACGATTAAAACTTCTTTTGTGTTCTGACATCCTCGTTTCCATAGATCTTTTAGTTTGATCGATATATGTACATATCTTGGAGCAGTCACCACAAGAAAGTTTTTAGACTTCCGATTTGGTGGACTTATTTATTTGGTCTTTGTTATTTTTAACTAATTTTACTAGCGTATGTTAGTTTGAAAAGCAATATCTTCTTCATGTTTCTTAAGTAACTTACTTATTTGTTTTGATTGTAGGCCTATATAATTTGACAGATTATACTTGTTAGGTTTTTGTGTAGTCGAATATATCATTCGTAGGGCTTTATTGTGTTGTTGTTTACTTAGAAATCTATCAATTAAATCGCTCTTATACCCGTTATTAAGTGCAATTTGTTTTACAGTATTTAATTCTTTCTGAAAATTACAAATGGTAAGGGGAATGGTTAACAGTCTGTATATCATACTAGTATACGTTGCTATTTTTTGATTAAATGGGTGACAGGAAGAACTATGTAACATATGATAGTATTTGTGTGGGTAGGTTTGGATAAATTGCATATTCTAAACGATTACTATTTTTAGATATTGTTAAATCTAGCAAGTTTAAAAGCATCGTTAACTTCTACTTCAGTCGTAAATTTTATATTCGGGTGTAAACTGTTAATAAAATTGAGAAAACTATTTAGCTGTCTTTTAGTACCTATGAAACAGGAGAATATATCGTCTACATATCTGTATTAATATTTCTTTTAATTTAAAGTTCACCATTCTACATTCGGAAAATAAAGGGATAAAATTATCATTACTTGAAACTACAGAAATAAACAAATATAATTTATTAAACGACCAAGTAGATTTGATTTCTCCACTGTTACACTTATTTCCCTGAAAATAGTTTAGTTGACTAGAATATATTCCGTTTGTGTTAGATTTACCTTTTAGTTTGAAGAAGCTATAGTGTTGGCGAAACAATTGTTACTGTTCTTTAATAAAAATATTTTGCGAAAAATCACACAACTGAGTTTCTTTGTTTAAAATATGTATATATGAAATTTATGTATTGTAGATTAAAAGTGAAATAAATAACTTGAAAAAGGGGAAAGAAACCCAAATCGATGTCAATACAAACTGTGTTTTATTATCTCCACTACATATTAGAAAAGAGTCATGTCTATTATATACTTCTGCAAGCATCAGTCATTATTTTTGATAGGAAATACAGAAAATGGACAAATTTAGATGAAAAATAAAAGAAAATCTACCTATTGGCCAGTTTTGGATAATAGAAAAGAACTACACGTTTATTTGGCGACGAATGTGGTACATGTTTAGCTAATGTCTTTTTTTCTCTTATATTTATTCTTATTCCAATTAATTGTTTTTAAAAGAAACAGGAAATTACATATCGTTAATTATGAAGTATAATTACAGTTTATTATGAACTATAGGCAACCATCTCTACATCAGCAGTTTTATAGAATTCTCTTACCTAAGAAATTTGTAGATTATTCTTACAAATAAACTTATATTTAAACAATTTATATGGTATTTAATTTAATAATATTGATCTGATAGTTCTTTTGCAGAGTATATTACGCAAAATCATTGTTAGAATATGCGAACACTTTACACACACACAATGTTTGATTTTATTATTAATTTATTTATAGAATTTAAATTGATATTTAACTTATTTATTCGGTATGCAATTTCATATTAATGGAATGAAGGAAAGAGAGATAATTTATAGATTTTATTCCAATACCATACGTAGACACAAAACACGTAAAACTAAAATAAATATATGTAATTTGCAGCTCTAGTTTCTAGTTAAAGAATTTATTCAAATAATGAAACACACTTGCACACAGATATCTTTTTAGTTGAGATTTAAATTTAGAATTCGATAGGTCTAGAATGTGTCAGGCAAATGAGTACAAGGAAGGTTAAAAAAGTCTTCATACGAATCGAATACTTAGTTTTTAAAATTGTAATTAATAAGTAGGGCTCTAGGAAGGTTTCCCAATATGTTTCAACATGTCCCGAAACCAATTTTCGGCGTAGTCTATGCTACACACTTTATATGTAAAATTTAAAGATACTTGAGGCTGTTATAAAATCTATTCTGCTCCGACTCAGATCTATTGTGGTCCTAATGTTTCTCTGGAATCTCTTGATTTCTTTGAATATACCTGTTGAAGTGGGCGTCGCTTACGGATCTTTTAGTCTCTATGTAATCTTAGCCCTTTTCACTAGCTTTTGCACTTTAGCATTAGAAATCATCTAGGTGATTGAGTCACTTCGTTGGACATCAGATCCACCTCCTTCACGGTGTTTATAACAGTTTTATGTATCTATATTTGTAGAAATGACTCTGGTCCATTGTTGCTTTCTTTGTTTGTTTATTCGATAGAAAACTCTCGTTTCGCAGCTCGAGAACTTCTCACAAGAACATTTTTGGAGGGGAAGGGTCTCTGTACCTTTCCCATACTGCTTTCCTGAGCTGCAAGGAAAATAACAGTTCGTTCATACGATCATACCCTTGCTTGATCAGGTGAGG